>JADBJO010032762.1:5000-15353 GCA_016801955.1 Conus betulinus
AGCTCGTAGGGACCTGCGCCATCCGAAACCAGCCATAGGACCAGGCCGACTAAAGTAGCTCGTAGGGACCTGCGCCATCCGAAACCAGCCATAGGACCAGGCCGACTAAAGTAGCTCGTAGGGACCTGCGCCATCCGAAACCAGCCATAGGACCAGGCCGACTAAAGTAGCGTCGTAGTAGGGACCTGCGTAGGGACCTGCGCCATCCGAACCAGCCATAGGACCAGGCCGACTAAAGTAGCGTAGGGACCTGCGCCATCCGAAACCAGCCATAGGACCAGGCCGACTAAAGTAGCTTGTAGGGACCAGCCATCCGAAACCAGCCATAGGACCAGGCCAACTAAACAGATACTGGGTTCGCGTTCCTGGTGTGTCCCCTTTGCTGTGGTCCTGTTTGGTGTGTCCCCTCTGCTGGGCTCGTTTCTGGTGTGTGCCCTACGGTTTGGTCCCCTTCCTAGTGTGTTCCCTGGGCTGTTGACCCATTTCCGGGGTGTCCACTGGGCTGTGGTCACGTTCCTGGTGTGTCCCCTGTGCTGTGGGCCCATTCCTGGTGGGTCCGCTGGGCTGCGGTCCCGTTCCTGGTGTGTCCCCTGGGCTTTGGTCCCATTCCTGTGTGTACCTTTGTCTTTAGACCCTGTTCCTGGTGTGTCCTTTGGGCTATGGACCCGATCCCAGAGTGTCCCCTGGGCCGCGGGCCCGCTGTGGCCCATTTCCGGTGTGTCCCCTGGTCTGGGTCCTGGTGTGTGCTGTGAGCTGCAGTCCCGGTCCTTGTGTGTCCTCTGGGCTGTGAACCTGTTGCCGGGGTGTCCCCTGGGGGCTGCAGGTCTGTTCCTGGTTTGTCCCCTGGGCTGCGGGCCCGTTCCTGGTGTGTCCCCTTGGCTGAGCGCTGGTTCACAGGGTGTCCCCTGGGCTCTGGTCCCGTTCCTGGTGTGTCCCCTGTGCTGTGGTCCCGTTCATGGTGTGTTTCCCCTGGGCTGCGGGCCCGTTCCTGGTGTGTGCCCTGGGCTTTGGTCCCCTTCCTGGTGTGTCCCCTGGGCTGTGGACCCCTTTCCGTGGTGTCCCCTGGGCTGTGGTCACGTTCCTGGTGTGTCCCCTGGGCTGTGGGCCCATTTTGGTGGGGCTGCGGGTCCTGTTCCTGGTGTGTTCCCTGGGCTTTGGTCCCGTTCCTGGTGTGTACCCTTGTCTTTAGGCCCTGTTCCTGGTGTGTCCCGTGGGCTATGGACCCGATCCCGGAGTGTCCCCTGGGCCGCGGGCCCGCTGTTTGGGCCCGTTTCCGGTGTGTACCCTGGTCTGGGCCCATTTCTGGTGTCACTCCTGGGCTGTGGACCTGTTCCCTGGTGTTCTCTGAGCTGTGGGCCCATTCCTGGTGTGTTTTCAGGGCTGTGGACCCATTCCGGGTGTTTTCATGTATGTATCTCCTGCCCTTTAGACCTGTTCTTGGTGTCTCCTCTGGGCTGTCGTCTCATTCCTGGTGTGTCGCCTGGGCTGTGGTCCCGTTCCCGGTGGGTCCCCTGGGCTCTGGGCCCGTTCCTGGTGTGTCCCCTGGGCTATTGTCCATTCCCAGTGTGTCCCCTGGGATGTGGTCCCCCCCGTTTTTGGTGTGTCCCCTGGCTTTGGGCCCGTTCCTGGTGTGTCCTCCGGGCTGTGGTCCGTTTCCGTTGTGTGTCTGGGCTCTGGCCCGTTCCTGGTGTGTCCCCTGGGCTGTGAACTGTTCCTGTTTTGTTTCCTCTGCTGTGGACCCGTTCTTGTCGTGTCCCATGGGCTGGGGTCCCATTTCCGGTGTATCCCCTGGCTGTGGGCCCGTTCCTGGTGTGTCTGTTGGGCTGTGGTCCCGTTCCCGGTGTATCCTCTGAGCTACGGACCCGTTCCTGGTGTGTTCCAGGGCTGTGGACGCATTCCTGGTGTGACCCCTGGGCTGTGGACCCGTTCCTGGTGTATCCCCTGGGCTGTGTGCCCGTTCCCGGCGTGTCTCAAGGGCTGTCACTTGCTGTGGTGCTGAGGTCTGTGGGAGATCTGTCCTGGGGTGCTATCAGGCAGTGACGTTGTTCTTCGAGTATGAGGAGTTTGGTTTTAGGTTAGTCGTTGGCGTGTTTTGCTGAGACCTCTAGATTCCTCTGATTCACAGTCCGTCGTGGAATGGTGGGGACCTTCTGGAAGCAGGAACCAAGGCGTTCGGTGCCTTCTTTGATTGTATCTGTCTGTGGGATACAGCAGGGGATGTTCAAACGCTTCGATGCTCAGGTGGTTGTCATCTTGGATGGTGGGTCGTAGGGACGGGAGGTCTTGTCTAGAGCGATGATGGTGGTGGTTGGCTTTAATTGCTTGTAGGTTCATATACTATTCATGTGCATCATTTTGTTGCTGACAAGGCTGAAGATGTGCAGGTTGCTGTTGTTGAACTTTGTTTGGGTAAGGAACATGTCGTTTGCGCGTAACTGAAAACACAGCAAGAGGTGTGTTTCTAGTGCGCTGTATCCATATCACGAGGTCCGGGTGGATCCGCATTTTTCCATGAGTATGATGTGTGGTCACATCAGCTTCATGGGGCACTCCTTTAGGGTGCTTGTCAATGTGGACACCACAGAGCTGTGGTGCTTGGAGCACAAAGTCACTGCCCTTCCTGTAGGATGCATGGCTGCTCTGATTCCCACTGTCAGGTGTCTGGAACAAAGGTTGAGAAAAGTGGTACCAGAGGAGATGCCCCAGGAAAGTGTATTAGTCCTGAGGTGTTTCCTTAGTGATCACCTGGTATACTGAGTATCCCTTGTGCAGAGAACCTGTCCGGGTAATCGAATCAACATATGACTCGTACAGAGCCTGTTGAACTAATGCCATATTCACGTGTTCAGTGAATCTGAAGCTAGTTCCACCAGACCTCGCCGTTGATGTGCACTCACAAGGGTTCCTGGAAATGCCCATGGAACTGTACGAAAGTGTGTGCGGCGCTTGGTGCCACACCGTGTGTTTTTATCCATACAGATCATTCAACGACATACCTGCATGTGTTTAGTTCTGTCAGTCACGGGATGATGTGCTGGATCAGTTTATGAGCTGGGGGCTCTTAACGGCCTGACCAGAGAAATACATAGATGCATGTACCTGTACATGTATTTATTCATATCTCTGGTATCACCAATGTTATTCATTCTGGACGGCCTCCTATACCAGTGATTCATCAGTCAAGGTGATACTTCCTGAGTAATCAGAGTTGCTGGTCATCTTCAGCTGTGTTTCATTGAGAGATGCAGTTAGAGGAGTTACCGTGCGTTCTGGGATCTGTTTGCAAAGGATCTTCATCTTTTCAGAACAGACCATGAAGCAAGAGAATTGGAGGCATCAGTAAACTGGTCAGCTTCCAGCTGCGGACCAGACTGCTCATGTGTCAGGAGAATGCAATCACTTGACTAGAGCAGTAAATCCACTGCTCTTGCCTGAAAGTTCCTCAATCATAACTTCTCTCGGATTTTGGTCGTGTCATCGAGACGACGCCGGTGAAAGTGATCCTTTTAAGGTCTGCATTCTTGATCCATATCCTAGTTTCAGATCCTTGGGGGATAGGGCCAAGATAAGTCCAGAAGATGGGCTGTAGAATACTAAGATCGTGACCTTGGCTTAATCCTGTGACACAGGCGTCGAACTCTGGAAGTTTTTTTCACCGCTTTTTTTTTTCATACTCTCTGGCCTGTCCTTTGTGTGAAGAGTAAATGCCTGTGTGAACTCGGGAACTGCCATGGTCACTGGGAATGCCTGGAGCCCACGTTGCCAGGTGTGTCCCCTGGGCTGGGCCCGTTCCTGGTGTGTCCCCTGGGCTGTTGTCCGTTCCCAGTGTGTCCCCTGGGATTTGGTCCCGTTCCTGGTGTGTCACCTAGGTTCCGTTCCCGTTCCCCGGGGTGTTCCCTCCGCTGTGGTCCCGTTCCTGGTGCGTCCCCTGGGCTGTGTGTCCCCTGGGCTGTGGGCCCCGTTCCTGGTGTGTCCCCTGGGTATGGGCCCGCTCCTGGTGTGTGCCCTGGGCTGTGGGCCCGTTCCCGGTGTATCCCCTAGGCTGTGGGCCCGTTCCTGGTGTGTCCCCTGGGCTGTGGGCCTGTTCCTGGTGAGTCCCCTGGGCTGTGGGCCCGTTCCTGGTGTGTCCCCTGGGCTGTGGGCCCCCTGGGCTGCGATCCTGTCCTGGGTGTGTCATGGGCTGTGTGTGATCCCATTCCTGGTGTGTCCACTGGGCTGTGGACCTGTTTCTGGTGTGTCAACTGGGCTGTGGACCCGTTTTGGTGTGTGTGTCTTCTGGGCTGTGGGCTCGTTCCTGGTATGTCCCCTGGGCTGTGATCCCGTTCCTGGTGTGTCCACTGGGCTGTGGACCCGTTCTTGGTGTGTCCACTGGGCTGTGGACCCGTTTCCTGTGTGTGTCTGGGCTGTGGGCCCGTTTCCTGGTGTGTCCCCAGGACTGTGGACCCATTCCTGGTGTGTCCCCTGGGCTGTGGGCCCAGTTCCTGGTGTGTCCCCTGGGCTGTGGTCCCCGTTCCTGGTGTGTTCCCTGGGCTGTGGGCCCCGTTCCTGGTGTGTCCCCTGGGCTGGGTTCCCGTTCATGTGTGTGGTTTTGGACTGTGGGCTCGTTCCTGGTGTGTCTGGGGCTGTGGACCCTTTACTGTGTGTGTCCCCTGGGCTGTGGGCCCATACTTGGTGTGTCCCCTGGGCCGTGGACCCGTTCTGGTGTGTCTGTGTGTGTGGCCCTTTGGGTGTGTTGGCTGTCCCCCTGGTGTGTCCCCAGGGCTGTGGACCCGTTCCTGGTGTTTCCCCTGGGCTGTGGGCCCGTTCCTGGTGTGTCCCCTGGGCTGTGGGCCCGTTCCTGATGTGTGTCCCCTTGGTGTGGGCCCGTTCCTGGTGTGTGCCCTGGACTGTGGGCCCGTTTCGTGTGTGTCCTCTGGGCTGTGGTCCCGTTCCTGGTGTGTCCCCTGCTGTGGTCCTGTTCCTGGTGCATGCTCTGGGCTGTGGGCCCGTTCCTGTGTGTGTGTTCCTGGTGTGTGACCCGGTCCTGCCCTTGCCTGGGCTGTGTTCCTGGTGTCCTTCCGGGCGGGATGTGGTCCGTTCCCGATCCGTTCCTTTCGACTGTAGTTCTTGAGGTCTCCTCTAGGTTGTCTGTTCAAACCAGGTTCTAATTAGTCATTTGAAAGTGTGTTGTGTGTGTGTGTGTGTGTGTGTGTGTGTGTGTGTGTGTGTGTGTGTGTGTGTGTGTGTGTGTGTGTGTGTGTGTGTGTGTGTGTGTGTGTGTGTGTGTGTGTGTGTGTGTGTGTGTGTGGTGTGTGTCCTGGGGGGCTGTGGACCCTTTCCTGTGTGTTCCCAGGGCTGTGGACCCTTTCCTGGTGTGTTCCCCCTGGGCTGTGGACCCTTTCCTGGTGTCTCCCCAGGGCTGTGGGCCCTTTTCTGGTGTGTCTCGCCAGAGCTGTGGACCCTCTCCTTGTGTGTCCCTGGGCTGTGGACCTTTCCTGTGTGTCCCCCCTGGCTGTGGACCCTTTCCTGGTGTGTCCACAAGGCTGTGGACCCTTTCCTGGTTCTGGGTCTTCCCCAGGGCTGTGCACCCTTTCCTGGTGTGTCCCCTGGTCTGTGGACCCCTTCCCTGTGTCTTCCCTGGGCTGTGGACCCTTTCCTGGTGTGTCCCCTGGGCTTTGGCCCGTTCCTGGTGTGTCCCCTGGTCTGTGGTGTGTTTCCTGGTGTCTCCCCAGGTCTGTGACCCTTTCCCCCCCTTCCCTTTCCCTGTGTGTCCCCCTGGGCTGTGGACCCTTTCCTGTGTGTGTCTACTGGGCTGTGGGCCCTTTTCTGGTGTGTTCCCTGGGCTGTGGGCCCTTTCTTGGTGTGTTTCCCTGCGCTGTGTGGACCCGTTCCTGGTGTGTTTCCTGGGCTGTGGGCCCCTTCCTGGTGTGTCCCAGTCTGTTCTTCTTCTGGTGTGTCTTCTTCTGTAGTCTTCTTCTTCTTCTTCTTCGTGGTGTCTTCTTCTTCTTCTTCTTCTTGTTCTTCTTCTCTTCTTCGTTCTTCTTCTTTCTTCTTAGTCTTGTTCTTCTTCGTAGTCTTCTTCTTTTCTTCTTCTTCTTGTTCTTCTTCTTCGTAGTCTCTTCTTCGTAGTCCTTCTTCTCGGTGTCTTCTTCGGCTTCTTCTTCTTCGTAGTCTTCTTCTTCGTGTCTTCTTCTTCTTCTTCTTCTTCTTTCTTCTTCTTCTTGTGTTCGTAGTAGTCGTGTATGGTACCCTTTCCTAGTAGTAGTGTGGGCCCGTTTAGTAGTAGTAGCTAGTAGTAGTCTGGTGTGTAGTGGGCTGTGGTCCCTTTCTTCTGTCTGGGCTTTGGGGTCTTCTTCTTCTTCCTTCTGTGACCCTTTCCTGGTGTGTCCCAGGGCTGTGGACCCTTTCCTAGTGTCTCCCCAGGGCTGTGGACCTTTTCCTGGTGTGTCCCAAGGGCTGTGACCCTTTCCTGGTGTGTCCCCTGGGCTGTGACCCTTTCCTGGTGTCTCCCCTGGGCTGTGCACCCTTTCCTGGTCTCCGCCTGGGCCAGTGGACCCTTTCCTGGTGTCTCTCTCCAGGGCTGTGGACCCTTTCCTGGTGTCTCCCCAGGGCTGTGACCCCTTTCCTGGTGTCTCCCTGGGGCTGTGGACCCCTTTGGTGTGTCTCCCCGGGGCTGTGGACCCTTTCCTGGTGTCCCTGGGCTGTGGACCCTTTCCTGGTGTCTGTGGGGGTGGACCCCTTTCTGTGTGTCCTCCCTGGGGCTGTGACCCTTTCCTGTGTGTCTCCCCAGGGCTGTGGACCCTTTCCTGGTGTCTCCCCAGGGCTGTGGACCCTTTTCCTGGTGTCTCCCCAGGGCTGTGGACCCTTTTCCTGTGGTGTCTCCCCGGGGCTGTGGACCCTTTCCTGGTGTCTCCCCGGGGCTGTGGACCCTTTCCTGTGTCTTCCCAGGGCTGTGGACCCTTTTCTGGTGTCTCCCCGGGGCTGTGGACCCTTTCCTGGTGTCTCCCCAGGGCTGTGGACCCTTTCCTGGTGTCTTCCAGGGCTGTTTCCTTTGTGGTGTCTCCCCAGGGCTGTGGACCCTTTCCTGGTGTCTCCCCAAGCCTGTGGACCCTATTCCTAGTGTTTTCTTGGGGCTGTGACCCCTTTCCTGGTCTCTCCCCGGGGCTGTGAACCCTTTCCTGGTGTGTTCCCGGGGCTGTGGACACTTTCCTGGGGTCTCCCTGGGGCTGTGGACCCTTTCCCGTGATTCCCCAGGGCTGTGGCCCTTTCCTTCCTGGCTGTGGACCCTTTCCCCAGGGCTGTGGACCCTTTCCTGGTGAATCCCCCAGGGCTGTGGGCCTTTTCTGGTGTGTCTCCCCCAGGGCTGTGGGCCCCTCTCCTGGTGTGTCCCCTGGGCTGTGTGGGGACCCTTTCCTTGTGTCTCCCCAGGGCTATGGACCCTTTCCTGGTGTCTTCCCAGGGCTGTGGACCCTTTCATGATGTCTCCCCAGGGCTATGGACCCTTTCCTATTGTCTCCCCAAGGCTGTGAACCCTTTCCTGGTGTCTCACCAGGGCTGTGGACCCTTTCCTTGGTGTTTCCACAAGGCTGTGGACCCTTTCCTGGTGTCTTGCCAGGGCTGTGGACCCTTTCCTGGTGTCTCCTCTGGGCTGTGGACCCTTTCCTGGTGTGTCCCCTGTGCTTTGGGCCCGTTTCCTGGTGTGTCCCCTGGGCTGTGGACCATTTCCTGGTGTCTCCTTAGGGCTGTGGGCCCTTTCCTTATGTGATCCCTGGGATTTGGGCCCGTTCCTGGTGTGTCTACAGGGCTGTGGGCCCGTTTCTGGTGTGTTTCCTGGGCTGTGGGCCCTTTCTTGGTGTGTTCCCTGCACTGTGGTGGGCACGTTCCTGGGTGTCCCTGGGCTGTGGACCCGTTCCTGGTGTAACAGTCTTCTCTTCTTCTTCTTCTTCTTCTTTCTTCTTCTTCTTCTTATAGTCTTCTTCTTCTTCGTAGTCTTCGGCCATAGGACCAGGCCGACTAAACTAGCTCGTAGGGACCTGCGCCACCCGAAACCAGCCATAGGACCAGGCCGACTAAACTAGCTCGTAGGGACCTGCGCCACCCGAAAACCAGCCAGGACCAGGCCGACTAAACTAGCTCGTAGGGACCTGCGCCACCCGAAAACCAGCCATAGGACCAGGCCGACTAAACAGAGATTGGGTTCGCGCACATAACCAGAGAGAGGGGCTACAAACACTTTTGTGTTTAGGGTGGTCTTTTTCTTCCGACTGTTGCAGGTGCTGTAGGTGAAGTCTCCATCATCTGTGGGTGCTGACGCCATTGTTGCCCGTCTGTGTCGCCTCCATTCTTCCCACTGGGCCTCTCTCCTCTGCTCTGCTCTGCTTGCTTGGTGCCAGATATGATGGTGGACCACCAACTGACCCGGTCTGAAGAAGCTGCAGTCTCCAGGTCTGCTGGGTTAAGGCTGCCACAGATAAACACAGAAATGTTCAACAACGAGGGTGAGTTTTCAGTCACGTTGCCGCGTTACATCTGTCCCGTTAATTAACCGATAGAGTGTTAGCAATAGGCGTAGAATAGATTGGAAGACTACGCTGATTCCAGCAGTATGAATTTTGTTGCAAAATGAGGTAGAAGTCGACGGATGCAGGCACTTTAAGTTCAAGACAGTGACACTGGGACAAGCCATTGGGATTAAGGGTACAGATGTACTGATAGTGTTGTGCTGTGACTGTGCAAAGGGTACAGATGCACCGGTAGTGTTGTGCTATGACTGTGCGAAATGATCGACTTCCGTCATTTGTGCCCATTGGATAATATGTGTGACGAGAGTGATCAGAGAGCAGGAGCAAAATGAGTGTTTCCTTCTTCATGGACGGAAGAAAGTGATAGCAGTCTTTGTGTGTTAAAAACCGCCCTAGTAATAAGCAACCTACAAAAGGCCAGCACTTTTCTGTCCATATGGAGGTCAACATCGATATCTAAGCTGTTCTAACATGTATAGAAAAACGTTTTGACGGGCTCGCAATAAAAGTGGACTTGGTAGTGATGCGACAAGAGATCAACAACTTCACTACTACAGACTTCAACATAAGTTAAGGACCACTTGCAATCTGTCTGACAAATGCAACACGCGCGAAACCAAAAATGTTTCATGTGTACAGATATTTAATTGCAACCCTTGTGAATCAAATTAAAGCAATTTCATTTGGGTTGCGTATGTTTTTGCAATGATAAAGCAATATAAAGAGACCCACCCTGGGAAAAGAAAATCCACAGACATGTTTCTTTAATCTGTTCAAAAACGGATGTGTCCACCCCGCGCAGCAACACAATCGAGACAGCGCTGCCTCATGGAGTTGATGGTGTTTGTGATGACGGGATGTTTTCCCACTCCTGTCGCAGGATGTGCAGCAGCTGTTCCCGATTAGCTGGACGTGGGCGGTTTGCATGGAATCGCCGGCCAAGTTCTCCCCAGATGTTCTCGATTGGATTGAGATCTGGACTGTTCACAGGCCATGCCATCCTGGTGATCTCAGCTTCCTGAATGAAAGTGTTGACAGCCCTGCAGCGGTGTGGTGTGGCGTTGTCATCCTGGAGGACAGCTTGGGGTCCGAGCTGCTGGAGGGTTGCTGTGACCAGAGGCTGTAAGATCTCCTGCAGGTAGCGCTGCCCATTGAGCATGCCCTCCACATGGTAGAGAGGAGTCCTGTAGTGTCGCTGATGCCTCCCCAAACCATAATGGAGCCACCTCCAAAAGCAGCTGCCTCCTGGATAGCATCATCTTGCAACTGCTCCTGTGGGCTCCGCCACATCCTGATGTGGCCGTCTTTGGGGGTCACCATGAAGCGTGATTCGTCGGTGAACAGGACATAGCCCCAATGAGCACGAGCCCACCTCAAATGGTCCTGGCACCAAGCAAGTCGGCGTGCCCTGTGACCTGCATTCAGCATGGGCTTCTTCACCAGACGCCTGGAACGCAAGGCGGCGGCATGTAGGCGACGCCGAGTGGTCTGCCCGCTTACTGCTGTGTTGGTGGAAGCACGCAGTTGCTGACTCAAGGCATTGGCGGTGGTTGTCCTCTCCCGAAGGGCCTGTCTGTAGAGGTACTGGTCCTCACGTTGTTTGGCTTTATTGGGACGCCCTGGGCGTGGCTGTTCCTGGACAGTGCTTGTGGTTTGATGGCACTGTCTCAGATGGATGATGACCGAGTGTGATACTTGCAGCCTTCTGGCCACCTCTCGGATGCCTACTCCGTCCTGCAGCCAGGCGATAGCTCGGGCACGATCGAAAATTTCTCAGCTTTCGTCTCGCTGGCATGTTGGTGTTGTGCTTCAGAACGGCGGCTTTTATGGCCATTGTGATGAGCACAACGCA
>JADBJO010032763.1:0-10000 GCA_016801955.1 Conus betulinus
GGCAGAAGAAGAGTAGCATATGCGGCCGCCAAAAGGGTTCAACATTCGCCTAACCGAGGACGAGGAAGGGGAACAAGTCGGCCACGCAGAAACCAAAATCAGGCGCCCTCAACCCAGAGAGCGGCATGAAGACAAAGTGCTAAACATGCAGCCGGCCTCAGCCCTGCAAAGACTGGGTCACACCACAGACCGTGCGGACGGGGCCTGGCTGGCCATGACACAACACTGTACAGGTGCGGTGCGAAGGAGGTCAAAAAAGAGGCGGGGGGGGGGCGAGCCAAAAGTAAAGTGAGAAATGAGATGGTGGGAAAACACTAATGCTTGGTAATAACAGGTATGGGTCCTATAGGAGTAGGCGGGGCCGTGGGTGCCAAAATGTAGACCTCGGATGGAAAACAGGGTGGCATGGGGGAGGGGCGGGGACACTAGGGTACTGGTGGTGGAAAATGTAATGCGGAGACCTTGAAATGCCCGGGGGCCCAAACAAAAGGCTCGATCACCGAGATACAGGTAAGAGCTTTGGTTTATAAAAAGTCATTATCCATGTAATAATGTCTGGGCCAAATTTAAAAAACATGTAGGCATTTTAGTAGAAAGGACCAAGACACACTGTCAAACGCCTTTTCAAAATCTACTAATAACAGCATGCCTGGAATATTTTCATTTTCAGTGTACAACAGTGTATCGTAGAGCAGCCTGATATTTTCGCCGATGAAACGGCCCTTTAGAAACCTTTTTGGCTTTCATGAATAACAACTTGGTAAAACTCTCTTGAGAACGGTAGCAATACAAGCTGAAGCGATTTTATATGTAGTATTCAAAAGGGAAATGGGGCGCCAATTTTAATAAACCGTTTAGGTTTTCCCCTCTTTAGGGATACATACTATAGTTCCTTGCCGCTGTGTTACTGACATTTGTCCTTTGTCAAAACTTTCGTTAATAGAACGCACAAGAAAAGAGCCAATATCAGTAAAGAAAAACTTAAAAAATTCTACGGTAAAGCCATCAGGTCCTGGACTTTTAAAATTTTTCATATTTTTCAAAGCACAAGCAGCTTCCTGAAATGTTATTAAGCCTTCAATAGATTCCCTCTCCTCATTGGTTAAAGCAGGAGCATCAGGGAGTTCATCAGTAATGTTAACATCGTTTACCCTCTCTAAAGCAATATAAATTTTTCATAAAAGCATTTTGTTTCATTGAGAATGTTTTTTTGATCTGGAATTATTGTTCCATTTCCTTTCGAGAAAGGGTATAGACTTGTCTAAGTAGCTGCGGTTTTCAAGATTACAGAAATATTTATTAACCTTTTCGCCCTGATGGATCCAGCGAACCTTCGAACGCATTGCCATACCTTGAATCCTGTGGTCTCTAATTTCCTGTAACTGTGTTTTTAAGTTTCTAAAACTGGAATATCTTCATCATGCAAATTACGTTCAAGATTACTTATTCTTTTTCAAAGGTTGAGCTCTTGCTGGGTTTCCATCCCTTTTTTTGTAAGTGCTATAAGATATGTTTTCCCCCTAATTTCTAATAACAGGGTTTCAAAAAAAAAGTTGATCATTGATCTCAAAGGAGATATTTTCGTTAGGAATGTTATCAATGTTGTCTAAATTATAAGGTAATAGTGTGCATATTGTTTTTTCACCCTCATTGATGGATTCTTTTTATTTCTGAAATATATTTTTTATCTTTAAGCAACTATTATTAAATTTCCAGAAAGGCCTATCACGTTTAAGCTGCTCTTTTTTTAAAAGTATAGTACTATAGAATGATCTGATCTGTATTCCTGGGTCAGTAAAAATGTTTATTTGTTTTCGACCAATAATTCTTCAGTAATTAGAAAATAATCAAGTCTTCCTTGTTTAAATGAATTAAATTTACGCCAAGTGTATGATCTTTTTTCAGGATACATTTCCCTAAAAGCATCAAAAGATTGAATTTTACCATCATGTCAGTAATTTTTTTCCTGGTCCTAGGACGATTATTCACACTTGCATAGTTTTCTGACATCCATTTTCATGTCCAGGGGCACAATTCCAGTCACCAGTGATAATCACATGTTCATTGGCAATGCGTTCAATGTGTTCACAGACACCATCAAAAAATTCAGGTCTATCGTTATTACTTGGCCCATACAGGGTTGACTAAGGTAAGTTTTTTATTTAGAATTTCCAGCGTCATTACAATATTAACAACCATGAGGATCTCTAATGACATCAAACAATTTATATTCAACAATTATTGCTAAAAAGAATGGCAACCCCGTTTTTATTTGTCTCAGAACCACAGAGCCAGAACATTATAACCCCAACTTGCTCTTATGAAATTTTCTGATTCTGTTTTCAAATGTGTCTCTTGAAGACCAGTATATGTTGGCTTCCTTTTTTCCTAAGGAAATCAAATACATCCTTCCTCTTACTGGAGTTGTTTAAGCCATTACAGTTAAATGAGCATATTTTAAAGGAGTTATCACCTGCCCATTTGGTAAGTTTCAAAGAGAAGAAGGAGTCGTGTAAACAGAGTACAAAACATATCTTATTCCCACAACTTGTAGTAAAATCAAATGAAATAAGCACATTTTCTGTTTTTGTCTCCACATACGATAAAAGAAGAAAAACATTGCCACAGTCAATCCAGAAATCCACTGAAATTAAAGACAAGCCTGTCTCCTTGAAAACTAGTATGATAAGGGCAAATTGAAAAAATCCAACCTGACCCAATTTCAATGTTTACACTCTCATCCACATGCACACAATGTAAGTTAACAGTATCGGCACACACAAACGACAACAAAACAAGACAGGCACACAACATGTAGGGTTTACAATTACAAAAGGGTTTCATCTGTAGGCCCATTGCCCCACTCCACATCAACTGGCTTTAACAAACATGTTCTGCTATACACATTACAAAAGAATACGTAAAGAAAAAGTATACAGGCCCCTTCCGCAGACGCCTAATTCGTTAGCGCGGCCATCATAAGCACCTATCACGTGACAAAAACAAAAGCCCCTATGTGCTTCCAACAGTAAGACCAAAAAGACCAGCAGATCCTCGCAGCCGGGTAATTATTCAATTATCAGAGAAACAACGATCGTCATTATATAGCAATGGTAATAAATTCAAAGAACGAAAGATCCACTGGTTCCTCATCTCACTTATCACACGGGTGCTGAATTGCCTTGACCCAAAAAAACATTGACCAATGAAACAGCAGAAAAGGGTAAACATTGTAAGAATTTTGTAACAAGGGGAAGATCTCTCAAATCCCTCTACACAGGAAGCGAAACTTTTAAGCACATACACAAAGAAAGGAAAACTTACTGACCTTCTGTAACAGACAATACATCATCATATCCATCAACACAATTTGTCTCAGGTCGGCTAGAGACTTCACACTCCCTATCTTCCCGCTAACCGTCTTCACAAAAATGTTCCCATTCTTTGACCAGGCTTGTTGACAGAGAGTGTTTCATTCTTCACTTGAACACAACAATGTGTAGGCTCTGGGTGTTAGGTCCTCAACTAGAGTAATCCTCGTGCCGTCCCGAAGGCGCCGCGACACGAAACCTGACGATGATACCCCGTCCAGTAGGCCTATTCCTGGAGACGCTAGAATCGTCAGACCGACGCTCCTCTTAGTGCCCACCCGATGTACTGCCTCAATATCACCCTTTTTCCACAGGAATTTTGAGTTTGTCCCTGAAAAGAGCAAGCACTTTCTCCTCGCACTGGTCGGGGTGTTTCTCTGGTTTCGGGACGTCTGCTCTTCTTTGATGCCGTATATACGCAAGTTGTTTCTGCGTACATACGCGGACAGATCTTCAACACGACTGTCTGCAAGTTCCGCTCGATGCTTGGCTTCGGCGATTTGCGTTTTCATCTGGTCTTCTCGCCATCCTCGCGTCAAGCCACTTCTTTCTTCAGTCTGTCGTTGTCCGCCTGCACCGTAAAGAGGGGCTGCCTTCAACTCGTCCACCATTTGTGTCAGTTTTCGAAATTTCTGCTCCATTGCACACAATTTCATCATCAACTGTTCGTTAGTGATCCCACTTAGTTGCTGTTTAGAGGGAGACAAATCAGGGGAGAAAACAACGTGGTGGTCTCCTGAAGTTGCTTTGAGGCGTTCGTCCCTTTGTCCGCCATCGTATCTCTCGTCTGGTAACAAACGAGACAGTTTTTCTCCTTGAATGGTGCTTTGGGAGTGCTGGTGGCTAGAGTCTTCTGCTTTTTCGGGGTACACTTTACTTCAGTATCTTCAGTATTCTTTTATCACCGAAGTGTCAGACGAGCTGAACTAGTGTGGATCCTGTTGCTTTACGTTGTTTTCTTTTGTACGAGTTCCCGCCATTACCGCCACCCATAACTTTCACCATACGAGTCACACATTTTCCGTTTTCACGGGGCCGTCGTTACATGAAAGTAATCCAAAAACTCGTGTGGAGCTAGGCAACAGGTGCTCGGTCAACTTTGCAGCATTTTGAAGCTTTGATCGGATATTAATTAACACAAAAGAGTTAATTAATGTTGCAGCTCCCAAAAGCGGACTCTCCGTGATCGTTGGACCACAGCTCACCTCCCGAAAACAATTTCTGTGGAAGGAGCCCGGGAGTAGGATTTACGTGTTGCCATGATTCTTCTTAGCTCTCTGCGCGCAAAGCACATTATAAGATGGACAAAGGATTAGGTGGGATCAGAAGTAGCAGCGACACTGCCAAATAACTGTAATGTTTTTTTGGGTATAAGATATGGTAATAGAACTGTTAGCATGAAGAAATAGGCTGCTAAAGCTAAAGAGGTAATTAAAAATATTTAGGGGGAAAAGTACAGAAACATAAGAAAAAAAATGGACAGAGCTAATAAGGGAATTCCGTGAGAATCAAATGGGGTACTACTGGCACAGAGGGCAGGGACGAACTGGGTAGCAAACGTCATTCGGGGTCAAATCAACCCGGTGAGGAAAACAGATTTTGGGGGGGACTAGCCCGTAAAGTACAGTATAAAGATGCACAATGTAAAAAGGCAGAGCGAGTTACAAATAATATCACTATCTAGTCACCAGACAATTGCCAGACAATCATATGGCATGTTGCGAATGGTTTAAACAGATGAATAAAAAAAAAAAATCACTTTACTGGTGTATAACAACAAGTGCCGTGCAAACAATGGGTTGGTGCGAAAGTTTTACGACGGGGAAAACAAAAGGCAAAATGCATTATAGAAAAAAAAGTATCGCAGATACGGCATTTTCCGATCATTGCAATATAAGTCCTCAAGGTTTTTTGACAATCCTTAGTCAAAGAGTAACAAAAAAAACAAAAAAAAAAACAAAAGGGACAAGCACCCAATGTCAGACCCATCGCAGAAGTTGGAGATTCCAAGAATGAGAAAAATAGCACGTGAAATACTCGAAGAGGGGAGGAAAGGATGATTAAAAAAAAAGTCCTATGAATGAAAGGCCGGGAAATGGCTCTAAAAAGGCAGAGATACACAGACAACAGAACACAGACAGGTCGAACGGCGGTAGAAGAGAACATGACTAGCGCTTGAACCTCCACATGACGTGGTAACAGCTCACATTGACGCAGCCCAGGCAGTATGACGGCGGACACTGGAGCACGGCGAGCAAATCGTTACAAATGGCCCTTTCAGTAAGCCGTGAAAGCTGGGACGTCTTAAGGCGACAGTCGTACAAGCCCGTGAACTGGAAACAAACCTCTTTTCAGCACTCTGAAAAAAACACTGAAATCGTCACGAATGGGAAGGCAAAACATGACGCCGACAATATCGAGGAACTGGGAATACACGAAAAGTGCACCCGTCCCTCCTTGTGCACAGTACCTATAACCATTTTACACCGAGGTACAAAACGTTTAAGGTTACACGTAGTTACCGTCTGACCTAATTGAATCCAGATATGAAATAAAATGGCTCAACTGAAGCCAAGTTTTATAATTTAAAATGATAAGGTAACATACATAAGATGGAAATCGAAAATGAACTCGTAGTGGACAACATGGCTGGAAGAAACAGACATAATGGCCGGACTGAAGAGGTGGCCAAGAGATTTGCCAGACTGAGGATAGAGTTATGGTGCGTGTATAATGTTTGGGGATTGTAAATCCTGATGACATGCAGGCGAGAAAGGCAAGTCTGCAACGAGATTCATTAATGGAAAAGAGTCCCCCAAAATGCAACTCTGTTGACAGTATCAATGACAAACCATAGATCGAATCACAAATAAAACGACAGTACACAATGAGTCAGGACAAAAAAGGGGCAAAAAACTTTCCGAAGCGAGTTTACAAATGCAGGCAGAAAGCTGTGATGACAAAATGTCTAGTGTGAAAAAACAACAACAACAACGTAGTATCAAAGGAAAGAAACACTACACACCACACAACACACACACACACACACCCCATACACACATACACACACACACACACTAACTACAGGCACAAAATCTCCCGAGACAGATGCGAGGGCCATGTATACTTACACAACAGCTCTTGTTTATCTCCTCAAGACATCCAGGAAAAACAAAACAAAAAAAAAACGCCAAGAAACAACAGGCAAGTAAACGGATAATAACAGAAAAAAAAGGAAAAATCTATCTGGTGGACAATAAATAAAGGGATATTAAAAAAAAAAGTCCAGAAAGAGCGACAGAAAAGGGTATATCAGCTCCAATCTTTCGGAGTACAGAGATCTGGAATGTTATGCACACTGCTCCTAACATCAGTCATAAAAGTGGGGAGAGGTCGTTATTGTCTAAGAGAAGTTTTTAACTATCAGCCAGCCAAAGCCAAAACCTTGTGGGTAGCGAGATGTGTGGGACAGACGGGCAGCAGACCCCGCTGAAGCAGCTGAAATGGAAAATAAAACTGGAAATCGGGAACTCGTAACGAACAAAATAGCTGCCAAAATGGTGAAAGGTATCGGCGTGAATGGGGAATGAAACACAGCTAGAATCGATGCAGGCTGAACACAAGGGGAACAAAGGTAAAAAGGGGAAGGGGAAAGGAACTCGCGATATTCATTATTGTTGCCCTTTGAAAGAGGCGGGATGGGAGGAACGGGGCAGGGTCAAAATCACGCCGTTCAGAACGATCATGTCGCCAAGACTGCGATTACAAATATAATGCACAAATCAATCCCTACGCTGGGAGGTAACGGAGCGAGGTGTGTGTGTGTGTGTGGGGGGGGTGGGGGGGGGGGGTGGGGGGGGAGGGGGTCGGTAAAAAGTGGTATGCCCCCCCCTTTCCTGCTGCCAAGCTTTAAACGAGAACCTGAACTGAGGTGTGACGATCTATGGAGGTCCAGTTTTCAGTTACATTTCATAGCGTACACATCAGTGCCATTAAAGCGGCACCACATCTGCCAAGTTTCCCAGACCACACTCCGCAGGATTGACAGCCGATAGATATATGAATTAATGACTATGATGAGGGGGTGGGGGGGTTAGGACGAGTGTTTCGCGGACACGACTTAGCAGATGACTGACCTGCGCAATAGCCCAAAGCGCTGGTCCAGACATTTCGTACCTCCCTATCATTTTCTTGCCCCACTATAAATCAGGAAAGAAAATGTGAAGGGAGAAGTTCATGAAAATGATGATATGACAATACAAACACGTATTAAACAGATGGGAAGGGAGATAAATGGGTGGTTTGAGAGTACAGCAAACAGGTGGATTGGATGATTTGAGGGTACTTTTGAACAGGAAAATGGCTACTTTTAGCATTCTGCAAACAGGTGAATGGATACCTTGAGGGTTCTGCAGTTTAAAACGAGTGTTTCAGGCCGACCACCAGGGCCTTTGTAGTGGTGTCAAAAACACACAAGGGATCAACATTCCGCAAAAAAAAATGCTTATCCTGAATATGTTAGAACCTGAATAAGCATCAAACAAATGACATAGTACACATCGCAAAAAAGCAAACATCTAAGGCATATAACGTAAATGACATAGTACCTGAATAAACAGCTAAACAGTACACATCAATGACATCTATCTGGAAAAAAAGCATACACCTAAGGACAATGTACATCTCGCGACAACACTGGTTTCCTGAAAAAAAAAACAAAAAAAAAAACAAAAAAAAAACAGCACACAACTATGACAATATCCATCGAGCGACATGTTACCCAGAGCAAAAGCAACAAACGTCTAAGACAATATACACCAATGAGAACGGTGTCCAGAAGAAAAGCGACTAACAACCCGAGACGCATGTACATCATCAGCTGCTATCCAGAAAATGGCAAAGTCTCAGACATTATACATCAATCGCCCGGTATCCAGAAAAAAGCAGCAGCATCTGAAAAATATACATCAATGCCCTGGACAAGACTAGGTCTTGCTGAAAAAAAAAAATCAGTCATTCCATCTGATTTTATCCGTCCTGATTCGGGTGAACGAAAAATAATGTATAAGAAGTCATGGAATTTGCTTTTTTTTTTTTTTTAAATCGCCAAATGAACAAACTCGTATTGTATTGGGAATGGGACACTTTGCATCTGCTCTGGTCTGTGTATACATCATCACTGCCTATTCGCCTGAATCTATCCAAAAGATGGAATATCTAGACAGAAATACGTGAGTGGAAGAGTTTTCCAACCCCAACGCAGTGACTGGTCCAAAAGACATCTAAAACAGGCAGGCGGCAGAAGAGAAATAACCAGATTATCAGGAGGAGGACGTTTCTATCATAGGCTTCCAGAAGCGTGCAACGGCACGGCCTGCGCTTGAAGAGTCCAGCTTTAGATTCGTGAGAATTGTGGGAACTGACTCACATGGCCCCACAATGGGAATAGAATCAGGGAGGTTGCTTACAATTAACTCAAAAGTCACTGCCAAATTCCAACAGAAGGAAAAGCATGCATAAAGTTTGCCTAGATATAAATAAATGGTACGACTTTCTGAAGGAGTAAGTCCCCAAAAGCAACACCAAGAACAGAGCATAACAATTCAGTCTGGCCTTTATTCACTGACAGCAAAATTCTTTTTCATTGCTTTCTGTCAGTTCTCCTACTTTTCTTCTCAGCAAGAGCTCTATATGAGATCTGTGAAACATTGGCGCCTTTTTTTTTATCTTTTTTTGTTTTTAAACCACACTCCTGTCTTCAAAATCTACACCAGCAGGTTGCCGCAATTCAATGTAGCAGACGATGATTCACACTTCTAGAAACCGCACGATATTAAATCTTAATTTCAGCAGCTTGCACCACACCTTTAAACGCACTCAGTCAGTCTCTTGGGGCAGCTCCGTAGAAGCGAGAGTTACACAGTAGTTTTCATATGTGCAGGACGCACACGAGCTAATCTCTTACTGCACTCCTCAGCGCTCCAGGTACCTTGAATAACGTTTGTGCGTTTTTGGCCTTCCATGGGGCGCGCATAATTTTTCCTAGTGTGGTCATTAACCCCTCGTGCTTCAGCTGCCTTTGTGTCAAACGACGGGTTGTCTTGCTCCTGGGTAGCTTCAAGGGTCTGTTGGCCAGCACGCGCAGAAGCTGTGGGAACCACACAAACCATCTGCCAGTCTCGTTATCGCGACGCCTTTCCGACCGTCCCTCCTCCAGCGCTGCTAAAGACTTGCTGCATCAATCTGCTAGGAGAGAAACATACAATATAAATTTCAAACAAGTGTGTCCGAAGACAACGCGTGTGTCTGTGGATCAGGTTTCTAAGATAAAATGGCAATATTTGATCAATTCAACCTTGATGTTAACAGCTTCATTTCTTACATAGCCACCCGTCATCCTCTCTTTTCCCTGATAATGAGAACTCCCTTCCTCCAGCCTATCCCCATCACCACCCACGTCACATCACCCCCCTAGCGCCCCCCCCCCCCCCCCTCCACTCCCGCTGTTTTCAAACACACAAAAAACTGCACGCATTATTGTCCATCATAATTCACATCCTTATCTGTGCTCTTCGAAACCGTTCAATATATATCAACTGCTTAGGACTCGAGAATATATTGAATCAATT
>JADBJO010032764.1:0-10000 GCA_016801955.1 Conus betulinus
TAATACTACAAATTTTTTGAAGTGCTAAAGTTTGAGCATTACCAATGTTACTATCTAATTTCAATCTTCGTTTCTTGTATAAGCTTTGATCGAATGCACGCAACTTAAATGAGTTAAAAAATTGAATATGAAGGCCCATTTTCTCCGACAGTTCATGGCAACTTAGAAAGTTACCATCCTCTCGAGTAAATGCTTTAACTAGAAATATATTGTTCTGCATCCATTTCTTGTAAAAGAACGGTTTTTCTCCTACTTTGAACTTTTCATTACAAAAATAGGTTTCAGCGGCTAAATCTGTTACTCTCAGTTAATTCTACCTGTTTGCAGAATCTTTGATACGACTGAAAGACGCCTTTCCAAAATCTGTTTATAACATTACTTTCAACAAATCTGTCAGGGGCGTCAATGATACCTATTTCGGGACATAATGAATGTAATATTATTGTCCACTTGTGGTCGTGCATGTACACCTTCCGTATCCAGGCGATTTTTAAGGAGCTGATATATATTTTCAGGTCGGGTATACCTATCCCTCCTTTATGTATATTATGTATTGAGTATTTTCTTTTAATTTTATCGTTTTTGTTATTCCAAACAAATTTGAAAACACATTTTCTGTAATGAAGCGATCTGGGAATCAGGAGGATTCGGTAAGAGGATCCATAAGTACACCAGTTTTGATAGCACTAAAGATTTGAGCACAGCTACTCTACCTAATGGTGTTATTATTCTTTTTGACCATATTTTGAACAGGTTTTGGACTTCTGCGAATTTGTATTTTCATATTAATTTCCGTCATATCTGATAAACTATTCGTAAACCACAGTCCTAGAATTTTGAACTGTGAGGGGTTCCATTCCATTTTTATAGTAGGGACAAATATGTTTTCGTGGAATTTTTCTCTGTACCTAACCAAACAGTAAACGTTTTTTCATAGTTCAATTTGAGTCCAGATATTCGCTGAAATTCATAAAGGTTTCTAAATAGTTTTTCATATGATTTCTTATCTCCCTTCTAACGTAAAGGTAGTGTCGTCTGCAAAACTGATTTATTTTGAATTCTGTGTTTTCTATCTTTATGCCTTTGATATCGGGGTCTTGCCTTATCTTGGCTTGCTAGTATTTCTACGCACAAAACAAATAGATAAGGGGGATATAGGGTCCCCTTGACGGCAACCTCTTCCAAGTATGAAACCTGAAGACACTTTCCCATTCACTATCACGTAAGACTTTATTTTATTGTAAAAAAGATGCTATCCATCGTTGAATACCTTTTCCGAATCCGAATACAGCCAGAATTTTATTCATGTATGACCAGTTAATTGAATCGAATGCTTTTTCGAAGTCGACAGAAATTAATAACCCTCGTAAGCGATTCACTTCTAAATAATGTATTAAATCGTATATTGTTCGTAAACTATCTCCTATGTATCTTCCTGGAACGAAGCCCGTCTGGTCCTCGTTTATGAGCTTTGGTAGAACATTTTTTTATTCTGTTTGCAATACAAGCTGAAGCAATTTTGTACGTTACATTTAAAAGTGAGGATAGGTTCTTCAAGTATTCTCGCGGTTTCTCTCCTTTCGGGAAGACCAATTATTATTCCTTCTTTTTGTGTTACAGACATTCCTCCATTACTGTATCCCTCATTTAGAGAACGGACAACAAAAATCTCCTAATTGTCTCCAGAAAAATTTAAAGAAATTTACCGTCATGCCGTCTGTTCCAGGACTCTTATCATTTTCCATCTTTTTTAGGACTTTGGTAGCTTCTTCTAACGTGATTAATCCCTCCAATTGTTCAGATTCTAACTGACTTAGTTTTGGGTAAATTATCTACATATTTTCCATTTCAATATCGAATATTTCCTTTCTGCGTATAAATTTTTCATAATATGTCTTGGTCTCTTTTAACATATCATCCGTTTCTGTCAAAGTTGTTCCTTGGTCCGTGACTAGTTTGAGCATTCTTTTGCTTACGAAGTTCCCTTTTTCTCAAGTGAACAGAAATATTTGCTTATTTTTTCCCGTAAGATGCCCATTTAGCTCTAGATCGTATTATTATTCCGTCAATCTCGATTTCCTTAACTCACTGAGCTGCCCCTTTTATTTTTTAAGATCTCCAGGTCTCTTTCTGTTAAACAATTTTTACTTTCCAGGTCTTGTATTTCCTTTTCAATTTCTTTTTCTTTTTCATTACTTTTTCTGTTTTTGCGAATGCTGAATGTAATTGTTTCTGCTCTTATTTCCATGATTAGTGTTTCTAAAAATAATTGGTCTGAAATCGAGAAACTGAATTTGATCATGCGGGATTTTACTGACAGAGTTTTTATTATAAGGCAGCAATGCATATTGTTCCTTGATTCTTTCAATGTTTCATTCACCAGATTTACATACTGCTTATCTCTTAAAAGGGAAGAATTTAATTTCCAGAACCCTTTACACCTCTCTTCTTTTTTAAAAACAATATTTATGTATATCAAAGAGTGATCTGTTCTATATCCGAACGAAATATCAGCATCTTCTATGTAAGTGATTAACGTATCGGACAGTAAAAAGAAATCTAGCCTACTTTGTTGAAATGGTTTTGGTCTTCTCCAGGTATATCGCCTCGTTTCTTGGTTCAACTCTCTCCATATATCGACTAGCTCTAATCTTGACATAAATTTCCTTAACTTCTTCCTGTGCGCAGGCGTGTTTATATGTTTATAATTGTGATAATCTATGTTGGGATTAAGAACCAAATTCCAATCCCCTGCCATTATTATGTTGGAGGACATTTAAATCTATTTTTAATCTTATATTTTCAAAGAAGAACGACGGTTCATCATTATTTGGTCCATAGACATTCGCTAATACTAAGTCTTTTCCCATTGTATTGATAGTTACTATTATATAATTACCATGTGCATCTTTGCTAGTTTTCTTTATTTTGAATTCAAAGTTATTATTGAATAGTATTGCAACTCCTCTTGATCGAGAATTGTTGGAAGCAAATACACATTCATAACCCCATTCAGTTCTTATCTGGCTCTCTAATTTACTTGTAAAATGAGTATCTTGTAGAAAATAATAGAGTGCTGTTTTTGTCTTAAAAATGGAATACATCCTTTCTTTTTGAGTACCCTCCAAGACCTTGGCAATTCAAAGATGATATTGTTATAGAATCCATTGCGCCTTGACTGTCTTTACTTTTCTACGCTTCGTTTCTTCACTCATCAGGGTGTGTGTCTTTTGCTTTCAGTCGTGCCACATACATCTAACCATAAATAATTGGGGAAAAAAAAGCAAGAGCATGTACAAATACAATTCAGTTGTGCCACTTACATCTATCCAATGAACAATCAAGAAAAAACAACACGAACATTAACAAATATATAGAAGTAAACAACTGCATATTGCAGTAAATCTACGATACTATGTAGCAAAGAATTTAATTCCAATTTAAATCAAAAATTGCTTGACCAACGCAGGCAAGCAGAAGGCGCATAGAAGAAGAAGAAGAAGAAGAAGAAGAAGAAGAAGAAGAAAAGCGTGATACTACTCAACATGTAAAGGCAATAGGGTATCATAAAGAATGAACAAACCTGACCTGATGGGAAAAAATATATATATACACACACACACACACACACACACACACACACACACACACACACAGGCACTTCCGCCCGTGCTCCCGCGATCATCCGCATCAGCACGCGCGCGCGCGCGCGCGCGCACACACGCGCCCGCCCGAAACTGAACACGGGCGTTTGGATGTCGATGGGGTGTGGAACAGCGCCACGCGGACTCGCGTTTACATGGAGTTCAATGTAATGTTAATACTGCTCAGCTGATACGCCTTAAAGGTCCGATACAACTTCTTGTTTGTCACGCACGGAGTGTGATGTAAGGGGGGGGGGGGGGGGGGGGGGGGGACCATGCACCGCACGTGCCCCCCCCCCCCCCCCCCCCACTTTCTTTTTTTTTTTTTTTTTAAATGAAGAACGCTGAAAGTAAACCGACACAAACCTGGCCAATGGATCGGCGATCAAAGAGGAATGGAGGGGGGGGGGGGGGGGGGGGGGTAGATATGCATATGAAGGGGCAGGGAAACGAGAAAAAAAAAAAAAAAAAAAAAAAAAAAAAAAAAAAAAAAAAGTGGGGTCAAAAAATGAACTCACCGGTGCCTAAGGCTATCCATGTTTCCAAAGAATTCAATGTTCCTTTTCAATGTCAACACATGAAAATCGCCATCGTTATCACCTCTAATATTCACTTTACATAGTGATACAACAGAATAAGACAGGCAGAAATTTAAAAAAATCACCATGACCCATTATAAGTTTAAAGATAACAATTAGAAACACAAACAAAATCACTTCTATCAACGAAGGCGATCCACTTTCCCGATCCACACTATCTTTCACAGTGCATATCAACGTCGCCCATCGACTTCGCCCTTCAAAACTGGACATGTAGGCTACTGAATGCATGTCATATAACACAACACAAAAGACACTCATGACATTAGTCAATACATGTTCATACAATGGCAATGCATCATCTATCTGTTGGCAATAAAGAAAAAGAAATAATAACGCCCTCCACTGGATAGTTAACTTATTATTTAGAAAAGGAGAGGGACAGACGGGGAGAGAGAGGGAGGAGAGGAAAAAGCATCTGTGTATGTGTGTGTGTGCGCGCGCGCGCGCGCGCGCGACCCCGCGCACGCCCGCGCGCACCGCGCACGCGCGCGTGCGCGAACGGGCGCGCGCGCACACACATGTGTTGTGACCCACTCTTTCTCTTTTCCTCAAACCTATCACCATCCTCAAGCAATATCACATTTCAATCTCTGTAGTCAATATCATCTTATCAAAACAATATTCCACACCGTCCGTCTTTTTAACATCTTCTATCACATTGTTCGCCATGTCATTTATCAGTCTCATTCACCAGTTCCATCCATCAACAATGTGCACCGGCCCCACCCCACCAGCATCACTCTTCCTACATACCTCATCAAATTCATCCTTCAGTGCCTCCTGTCAACCTTACTATATCCCAGCAAAGTCACCCATTGACACCATGGGAAAGAGCTGTCTGTCTCACCCATCATGATTTTGCATAGGTACTATATGTATACAAATATCACTCAACAACAATATCCATTAACTTGTTTCTAACCATCGACCATCTGCATCACTTATTGTTATATTCCAATAAGTACCTGAATTGCCTCCAGCAACTCTGGTATCACGTCTATCTTTCTATTCATTTATCTACATCTCCAGTAAACCATTACTCTCTATTATCATCCATTTTCTCAGCAATTAAGATTCAGCATTATTAGAAAGACAGCGGGGGTTGTTAGTTCCTGTAGATACAACACAACGAATGGACTTATACACTAGGTACAACAAACAAAGGAAGCGCATGGACCACTAGAAGAAAAAGAGAGGAAAGCAGCCGTGAGTTGGGGGTGCGAGGAGAAAGGGGAAAGAGGAAAGGATAAAGGTGAGTACGGGGAATAGTATTCTGTTCTCGGTTTCCGTGTATGTTTCCTAAATATGTCAAAATGCGCGCGCGCGATGCGCGCGCACGCGCACGTGCCCTGAATGCGTCGTGTCGCGCGCGGTGCATAGGGTGCCCGCATGCGCTCTCGCTTGTTCAATGAATGTGTCCGCATGTATGTGCAAACATACGCGCGCCCGCACGCCCCCGCGCACGCGCGCGCGCGTGTGGAAGAGGGGGGGCAGACAGAGAGAAAAGAAGAACACTGTGTGTGTGCGCCCGTATGGGGGGGGGGGGGGGGGGGGGGGGGGGGGGGGGGGGGGGGGGGGGGAGGGGGAGAGAGAGAGATTACAATATCTTATGACCAAACTATTTTATCCTTCGGGGGATCTGTACTGGTATATACCCAATAAAAAGAAGCCTCCATTATTCATCCCTACCTCCAATCATCATCAACATTAAAAATATTTCTGTTTCCTTCGCCCGCCAGTCAGCTTGTTCAATTACTATAAATTATCCACATTATCAATCACCTGTCCACATTACCCGTCCACATTATCATACGTCTGTCCGCATCCACTATCCACATTAGCCATCATCTGTCCACCTCAAACATCCACATCATCAATCATCTGTCCACATCAACTAACCATGATTATTATCAATCATCTGCCCACATCAACTATCCACATTATACCTCATCTATCCACATCACCTATCCACATTATCAATCATCTATCCACATCAACTATCTACATTACCAATCATCTGTCCACCTCAACTCTCCACATTATTAATCATCTATCCACATCAACTATCTACATTACCAATCATCTGTCCACATCAACTATCCACATTATACCTCATATATCCACATCAACTTTCCACATTATCAATCATCTATCCACATCAACTCTCCACATTGTCAATCATCTGTCTACATCCACTATCCACATTATACCTCATATATCTACATCAGTTATCCCCATTATCAATCATCTATCCACATCAGTATCCCCATTATCAATCATCTATCCACATCAACTCTCCACATTATCAATCATCTATCCACATCAACTCTCCACATTATCAATCATCTATCCACATTAACTCTCCACATTATCAATAATCTTGTCCACATCAACTTTCCACATTATCAATCATCTTGTTCACATCAACTTTCCACATTGTCAATCATCTGTCCACATCAGCTATCCACATTGTACCTCATATATCCACATCAGTTATCCCCATTATCAATCATCTATCCACATCAGTTATCCCATTATCAATCATCTATCCACATCAGTTATCCCCATTATCAATCATCTATCCACATCAACTCTCCACATTATCAATCATCTATCCACATCAACTCTCCACATTATCAATCATCTGTCACATTAACTCTCCACATTATCAATCATCTTGTCCACATCAACTTTACATTATCAATCATCTTGTTCACATCAACTTTTCACATTGTCAATCATCTGTCCACATCAGCTATTCACATTATTGATCGTCTGTCCACATGAACTATCCACATTATCAGTCATCTGTCCACATCAGCTATCCACGTTATCAATCATCTACCCGCATCAACTTTCCACATTTTCCATCTTCTGTCCACATCAACTATCCACACTATCACTCATCTGTCCACATCAACTATCCACATTAACAATCATCTATTCCTCCTCCTGTCACTACTATCATTATCCCCCGACAACTGCTGCTGCTTATACTGCTGTCTACCTCACGCCTCAACATTATTTGTCGGCGGCGTCGTATATCCTCAAAACACACTGGCGGCAGACCACTCAACATTATCTGTCAGCATAATCTATTCACACAAATACCACCCTACAACATTGTCAATAGGTATCATTCAAAAAAAAAAAAAAAAAAAAAAAAAAAAAAAAAAAAAAAAAAAAAAAAAAAAAAAAAAAAAAACCTACATCCAACAGCATTGTCATCATTGCCTTTCATCAATACATTTCATCCACATCTCCCATTAGATTATACTTTGTCGGCATCCTCCAAACAAACACACAAACAAAGGGAATGTGTGTGCGCGTGTGTGTGTGTGTGTGTGTGTGTGGGGGGGGGGGGGGGGGGGGAGGGGAGGGGGATCATTGTCCTCAATCCATTCAACCCCGTAAATACATAGTTAAATGGGCACGGCAGAGGAGCTCTATACAGGCCGCGGACACAGGGGGGGGGGGGGGGGGGGGGGGGGGGGAAGCTGGTGACGGAAGCCGGAGGAAGGGAGCTGGGACTGGGACAAAGACAGCCTGAAGCAGGGGAAGCAGAATGAAAATATCCTGTTGGATTAATCATCTTTTAGTTTGAAAGAATGTGTGTGTGTGTGTGTGTGTGTGTGTGTGTGTGTGTGTGTGTGTGTGTGTGTGTGCACCCGCGCGCACTAACACGCGCATGTGTAATTTCCAATAACATTTTTCTTTAGGTAAAGGTGCTGGCGACACATCCAAACAACCCTTCGAAGGTAGTTGAAAGTATGCTACGTTACGGGGAGAAGAGGTTTTAAAAAAAAAAAAGGAAGACTGACTGAACACGCACAGTCACTCATGACCAGTTGTGAGTAAGCACCATCATCACATGAAAAAACCAATACTCACAACACAGAAACACGATCATATCCAAAAGCACATCATTTGGATATTATTCCACACACACACACACACACACACACACAACCGTATGGAAATAAACTCGCGAAACCGTTACTGTGGGTCAAGACTAGGAAGGAAAGGGAAAGCGAGGGAGGGAAAAAAATACACAGTCGTTGCGCCAAAATTGAACGGTACATAATCAACTTACTCGTTCAAGCCATTTCTCTCCTGAAAAGGCAGTCAATGTCCATCTTTGAGTCTATCTTCAGCGTCTTTCCATTTTTCAGTTTCGCTAATATTTTTACCATTCGATGACCAGGCGGCCATCGTTGCAGAATGCGCACTAGCTGTTTTTAACAGTTTATAATTAGTTTGAGTCAAGTCCTCTCCCACTGTTATCCCGGTCTGTTTTAATTTCCTCCGGGCCGTCAACACCTCTCTCCTCTTCCTCCGAGAAAAAAAAAACGAAGGATGATGGGGCGTGGTCTCCCGCCTTCCGTGGTCCTCCTTCCCGACCTGTGGGCTATCTCCACATCTGCTGCAGTCACAGGGACGCCAAGTTTTACAGTGAACACATCCACACACTTCTTCACACAGTCCTCCACGGTCTCCTCCTGCGTTTCTCTGATGCCGTACACTCGCACATTCCACGAACGGCCATGTTGTTCACTTTCGTTGATTTCACTCTTAAGGGAGCTGGTCTCTTTGGAAATCTGTGCCAGCTGAGCTTTGAGGTCTGAGTTTTCTGTTCGAGTTTTGGTAAGTTCTGACGAAAGTTTGTCCTTTTCGTTTTGCAAGTCCATTACGGTGCTCTCTATAACTTCTATTTTTTGTGTCATTGTAGATCTGAGTCTCTCTATCTCTCCTCTCAGCTCGTCTCTCACCCGCACAACGTCTTCTTTCGTCGACAGTTTTCTTAAGGCCGCTTTGATTTCACACAGTGATTCTTGAATTGTCATTTCATCCACACTGCTGTCTACTTCTTGTCTCTGTTTCTTGCTCATTGTTTTGCTGTCTTCACTCGGGCTGGTAATACTATCACTGGACGACGAAGATGGTTTTCGTTTTTCACCTCCCTTGCCTCCAAAGTACCTAGAAATAGTAGAAGTCATTTTCGAAAGAATCTTTCTGCCATTGCACATTTTGAACTCAAACAAACATAAAAAAATGTGACTTTGTAACATTAATTGTTCATATCGGAAACAGAATAGAAAGAAGAGCCCTACAGCGCCTCGCTCACCTCACCACCAACAACACACTTAAGTCCATTGTGCCACACAGGAGTTATAACACTACAAGTCACACAAATTCATTTTTCCAGATGAAGAACAAATCAACTGTTCATCACACGAAGAACTCTCCTGGATTTTTTTTTTTTTCACTTTTCTTTTCACTTTAAACCACAAAATCACTGGGTATAGAACGTGAAGGCACAATGTAGACTTGAATAAGTGTCGAAAGGCGGAGCGCGCGCAAGACACGTCCGACCCCGTCGGTGAGCGGAAGTCAAGTCCGCCATTTTATAAGTTGTTTGGCCCAAGTATGAAATCTTGTGTTCTTAGTACGAAGCTGTTTGGCATTGGTATGATGGTATTGGCATTGGTATGATGTATTGTGGCATTGGTATGATGTTTTGTGGCGTTGGCATGAAGCTGTGTGGCAACTGCATGAACTTTTGTGCCATTGGTACGAAATGGTATGCCATTTTTTTTTAGCATTGTGAAGTTGTGTGTTCTTAACATGAAGCTATTTGGTATTAATGTGAAGCTCGTATGAAGTTGTGTGGCTTTGGTATGCAATCATGTGGCACTGATATGAGAACGTGTGGCATTGGTATGAAACTGTGTGGCACACAAGAAATGTTGTGGC
>JADBJO010032765.1:0-2500 GCA_016801955.1 Conus betulinus
CTCTGCCTCTATGTTCCCCCCCCCCCCCCGGTTCTATGTTCCCTGCGTCTCTGTTCCTCTCCTCCATGTTTCCCAGCCTCTATCTTCCATCACGTCTGTGTTCGCCGTTCCCTGTCCCATCTGTGGGGTGCGGCTCAGAACACCATGAGTTTAGATAACTGTGGGTGCATTGCTACAGTACAGCCAGCCCTGTCCACTGACGAGTTCCATCCAGGGGACGAAAATCGACTTCGGACGGGCATACACAAATGATCCTGTTCAGAATACAGAACTCAGTGGTCCCAGTGTGTCTGAGAAGGACGGAACATCTACACTGAACGTCGCCCTTTTCATCCTCATCTCATCTCTTCTCCCCCAACCCTTCCTTTGGAAATCCCTTCAAGTTATTTTGATTGTGAATGAGGACGGTCATATGCGCTTTTTTTTGTTGATGTTTTTTTTTTTTTTTTAACCCGTTGTTTGTTTCCCTTCTTGTGGCTGGGTTGGTTCGTTTTGACCTGCCTGAAGAAGATCTAGTTGCAAAGTGAGCCGACTGCAGGCGGAAATTCAAATAAAATTTTCAACATTAGTGTTAGCGCAACGACACAAAAAATGTGGACAAACGAATCACAAGGACAAAACACGACGCGTTTCGACCTCTTAGGTCTTTTTCCGGCAAGATACAAAAGCAATCAGGACAATGCACGAGCATCACTTATCTTCATTCACTTCAGCGCAAGATAGGCGCGTATGAATCATTAATAGTGAATGAAGTTAAAGTGAATGCTCGTTCATTTTCGTTGTCCTGATTGTTTTGTATCTTGCCTGAAGAAAGACCTAAGAGGTCGAAACGCGTCGTGTTTTGTCTCGTAAATCGTTTTTTTTTTTTTTTTTTTTTTTTTTTTTTTTTTTTTTTTTTTTTTTTTTTTTTTTTTTTTTTTTTTTTTTTTTTTTTTTGTCCATGGATTTGTTTTTCTTTTCTTTTTTTTTTTTTTTTTTTTTTTTTTTTTTTTTTTTTTTTTTTTGTTTTTCCTTTTTTTTTTTTTTTTTTTTTTTTTTTTTTTTTTTTTTTTTTTTTTTTTTTTGCTGCGCGCTAACACTAATATCTAAAATCTGCCTGAAGAAGACTAATAGATCGAGTCTTGTACTTTGATGTTTTGTTGTGTTCATCTAGTGACTCAGCACATCAACACGGATTTTATGTTTTAACTTCCACTGGCACGCGTCATATTTCAAAACTTTACTTTGACTCAAACTGAATCTTCTCTTTCATCCCTTTTTTCTTCCCTTTCCCTTTCTTCCTGTTGACATCGCGTTGAGTCTTGCGTCAAAAAGTACCGTCCCTTTCATTCGCTTTTGAAATGTTCTTTACATTTTCATTATTCACCGTTTATTTTTATGAAACTACTTTCTTTATATTGCTTTCTTCCGTTTTCTTCTTTCTGTCGTTCACTGCCTCATTGGGGTGCATTGCAGTGCAAAGTTTCCCCTGTGGTGTTGAAAATGCCGCACAATGACAGGTGGGTGTGCTATGATAATGCCATTGTGGACCGCCACAACTGCAACCGGCCACGTCCGCTGATGAGTCTCATCCTGGGGGACGAAAGTAGACTCTGGGCGGCAATGGTTCTTTGTAATAATGCACAACTCAATGGTTTCCGTTGCTGTTAGTGAAAGATTTAAACTTTATTCTTTAACGTCGTCCTTTTCGTCCTGTCCTTTCTCTTCTTAACCCCCTTTCAGTGAATCCCTGCTAAGTCAATTTATAGTCAGTGAGAACTTTTTCAAAGGCACTTGTTAACCCCCCCCCCCCCCCCCCCCCCCCCCCATTTATTTTATTTATGTTGCTTTTTAAACAATGCTTGAAGAAAACCAGTATGTTGAGACTTCTTCATTCAGTGTTTGTGGCATTCATACGGAGACTCAGTCTGTCAGTTGTTGTCTTGTTCTAACTGACACCTTCAGTCATGAATCGATGAAACGTGTTACAGTGAGGGTTAACATTTTGATTGTAGTGCCACGTGACATAGTTACTAACTCTCCAGTTGAGTGCCTCTCGTCTGTCGAAGCACTTCTGCCTCTATCACTTTCTGATAGCATCTCCCATGTAGTGTTCCTCCTGAAACTGAATCTGCATCAAGTTCCTTTCAGCTCACAAAAAGATTAAAGGATGAAAGAAACACCACAACCTAACAGCTTTCAAACTGTCCTTTAACTTCCTGTTTATCCCCGCACGAAATTGGAGCAGCCCCTCTGATAACGCGCGAGATTTCACGAGGTTTTCAACTGCCAGCGTTACTTTTCGTGCCCTTTGACCCAGGATTACCCCCCAGTGTCTGCCACTCCGTCTCACTTCACTTATGCCGGTAATATCCTTGCATGAGCGATGAGTCCAAGTATGCAGAGACTAAGCCCCATACTGAAACACTACCCTTACGTCTTTTGGCCTGTTGGCCACATCTCTTTCCACTCATTCTTCCCACCCTCGCCATCGTTCCCCCTCTCTCTCTCTCCTATGGTC
>JADBJO010032766.1:0-15350 GCA_016801955.1 Conus betulinus
TGCTGATTCCTGCAGGTGCCCAGATGTTCTTGAGCACGACGACGAAAGCTGCTCTTGCTTGCCGATTCTGGTTGTGGCGTCGCGGTCCGTGCCTCCCTGTGGTCAACCACACTCCCGGTTCCCAGGCAGACAAAAGGACTCCAACTCCCTGATGGACTCTCCACGACTGTGACTGATGTGTTGGCAGTGGTGTTGATTTTCATCAGCTCGGTCTTCTTTCCTGTGAGATCTTGAGCTCTGTCCCGGCTGATGTGGGTCTCCAGGCGTGTCTTGGTCTTGTCCATCTGGCTGTGGCTGTGTGACAAGATAAGAGCGCCAGGTCGTCAGCGAAGTCGAGAGGCGTCGAGCTGCGTCCAGAGTGGTCCACTGTATACCGTTGTTCCTGCCTGTTGTAGTGGTCTTCATGATCAAGTCAATGACCAGGAGGAAAAGGAACGGGCGACAGCAGGCTCCGCCGGAAGCCTGCCTGCTGGTCTCGGAGCTTGGGGTCGACAGCCTCCTTCATCCTCTCCAGTAGAACCCTGTTGAGAACCTTGCCTGGCGTTGACAGGAGCATGATCCCTCGGTAGTTGCTGCAGTCCCTGAGGTCTCCTTTTTCTTCGGCAGCTTGATGATGATTCCTTCTTTCCACTGGGCCGGTACCTCCTCCTTCTCCCAGATCTTGCTGAAGAGGCTGTATAGCATGTTGACAGCTGTGTCTCTATGTCTGCTTTGATGGCTTCTGCTGGTATCTCGTCTGGCCCTGCAGCCTTCCCATTTTTTCAGAGTCATGATGGCCTTCTTGATCTCTGCCTTTGAGGGTTTGTCGCAGCTGATGGGCAGTTCTGTCTCTGCGGGTGGGATGTCTGGTGGTGGTGCGTCAGGGGCAGGGGCGTTTCAGCAGCTCCTTGAAGTGTTCTGCCCATCGTTTCAGTTCAGCGTAGTTTTCGTCTCTCTCCTTGTTTCCAGCTTGTGGATGGTGTCGGCAGAGATCCATTCCTTATGCTGGGGGTCTTCTTCTTGCCAAGGATCTCTTCACATGTGTCATGCCAGAGCTTCTTGCAGTGTTCCCAGTGTGTCTCGATGTCCATGCCATTGTCTTCTATCAGCTCTTGTAGCGGCTGGAACTTGTTGGAAAGGCTGCTTGTGTGTGTTCCTGTTTCTGAGCAGTCCAAAATTGTACCTTGTCCGTGTGTTGTTGCTGTTGGTGAATCTTTTGAGGCGAAGTCTCACTGTTGTTAAAAGAAGGTGGTGGTGGTCTGATGACACGTCAGCACCTCTCATCACTCGTACATCCCGCCATGATTTCCTGAACTTGCGGCAAATGCAGATGTGGTCAATCTGGTTCTCCATGACGTGGTTCGGGGGATCTCCATGTAGCCTTGTGGATTCGCTTCTGTGGGAAGATGCTTCCTCCTCTCACCAGCTGGTTCAGGGCGCACAGGTCTGCAAAGCGCTCACCATTCTCGTTTATCTGTCCCAGTCCGTGTGTCCCCCATGATGTCATCGTAGCCTGTGATGTCCATTCCAGTCTTAGCGTTGAAATGTCCCATCTGTCTGTAGTTGCTGGTAGATCTTCATCTTTCTTCTCTTCTTTCGCATCATTGATGGGAGCAGAGCACTGGATGATGTTCAGTCTGATGTCATTTCTTCTTCGTGGTAAACTTGGCTGTGATGATGCGGGAGTTGACAGGTTCCCATCCGATGAGTGCCCCCCTGTGCCTCCGGTGCCAGCATCAGAACCACACCCTCAGTGTGTGGGGGCTCCATCCTCTTTGTGTCCTGAGTACAGCAGCTGTTCTCCAGATGAAAGTCTCAGCTGTCCTGACTGTAGCCACCTTGTCTCACTCAGTCCTAGCACTCCGATCTTGTAGTTTTTCATCTCTCTCGCTACTTGGATGGTTTTTCTGTTTCGCACATCGTCCTGATGTTCCATGTGGCTACTCTCGTTGTTGTCCTGGGTGTTAGAAGGGGGATCAGCCTTGCAGCTTCCTTTCGGCTTTCGCTGCACTGCGTCATAAGTGTCCTGGATGGAGGCCCTTCCTTGCTCACGTGAATGTTTTTTGGTTCGATTGTCGTCGATGCTTCTGCAACTGGTCTTCTTTACAGGTAGGGTTGGTAGCCGTACGCAAACCCCTTTATCCTCGGGCGAGGTGGTCCTGCCTTAGTTGTCTCTTACGACATGCATGGCAGGGCAGTGGGTCTATTCTATGCCCAACCCACAGGGCCACACACACACACACACACACACACACACACACACACACACACACACACACACACACACACTCTCTCTCTCTCTCTCTCTCTCTCTCTCTGGTCTTATATCACTTACAGTAAAAAGAATTTAAACAACGAACACACACCAACGCGCGCACAATGAACGGAGAGGTGGATGATTAACAACATGCTACGATCACCTTCAATGTCTGTCTCTGCTTGTCTGTCGTTTGGTCTGTCTGTTTGTCTGTTTGGCTGTCTCAGTCATTCTCTCTGTCTCTCTGTCTCTGTCTCTGTGACTCTCTGTCTCTATGCCTCTGTCTCTGTCTCGCTCTCGCTCTCTCTCTCTCTCTCTATCTCTCTAAGCCTCTAAAATCGGTTGATTTGCCCATTGTCTGTCTGTCTGTCTGTCTGTGTCTCTCTCTCTCTCTCTCTCTCTCTCTCTCTCTCTCTCTCTCTCTCTCTCTCTAAGCCTCTTAAATCAGCTGATTTGCTCATTGGCTTTATGTCCCCCATCCCCTCCCCATTCCGTTTTTTGCATTGTGACCAAAGGCCAAGAATGTGGGTTAATGTGGGTTACTTCAACAGCCATCCCCCCCCCACCCCACCCTCCCTTTTATTTTCCTTCTTCTTTTTCAATCTTTCATGAAGGCTTTTTGCTTGTAATATCTGATACTTTATAATACATAGTGTTCACGTAGAGTCTGGGCCCTTACCGCTAATCAAACGCATCTGGTTTCTACTTACAAATTCACAAAAACAACTTTGTTTCTTCGCAAAGAAGGTTCTGTTTTCACCTCAAGCACATTTCACATTATCAGTACCATAACACACGTTCAGTGAATGTACACACAGCGTTCAGGAAGAGGCGTCAAGTCAACATCATATAAAATATTCTCATCTATACAATATGTGACGAGCTGAACTAATTAGCAGAGGTAACAATCATTTTCGAACATTATATAGAGAACTAGTCTTATGAGATTGCAAGAGTGGTTTAATTTCTGTGAGTCGGAAACATTTACCAAGCGCGCCGAGAAAACGATCTGAACAACGTGGGAGACGAGAAGGGGGAAAGTACACAAAAAGACAAGACAGTGCAAGTCGCTAATTGTTGTTGATTAATCTTTTCAGTAGCTTGTGTAATCATTTTTTTTTCTGAACTAGACGTATTTAATCAACGCAGAAGTATTGTTTCAGTGGAAGATGTGTGCAGCTGAAGTAATTAGTGTAACATGGCATTATGTCAAAAAGTGATAAATCGGTTACAGTGTGCCATTCGAATGAATGCACTGTTATTTATATTGTGGATATTGTTCACTACAGGGTAGCCATTTCTTTTTAAAATCATAAAATCAAGTTTTCTATCAAACAGCATGCTTTTCTTTACCTCACCTATATTTCAGTTCACATCTCACTCCTAAAATTCAAGGTTTAACACGATTATGTCTGTAAGTGTAAACAAACAAAAACCTCTGTCTATACCAATTGTAATGGTAATGTTACTTACACCCCGCCGATCCCAAAGGACCATATCAGGGCTGTTAAAACGTTGAAAATAACTCACAAGTCATTAAAAAAAAACCTCATGCACACAACTCTTTAAAAACATATGTTCCAAGCACACACAGGAAATGTTGTTAAAGATCTTCCCTTCGTAAAATCGTAGACATTTGAAAAATGTTCATCTCTCTCAGAAACGCAAAGGTCACATCAGGCGGGACACCTCTTAGCAAGGTGTTCATGGAGTCTGCTACAAAGTATTTATGTCTCACTTTATGCAAGTCCCAATACTCTAAAAGGATATGTTTCACTGTGATTGGTACATGACATGGAATGCACCACGGAGCTTTTTCACCTTTAAAAAGATAAGAATGGGTGCAAAACGAGTAGCTTGTATGCAAACAGCACAAAATATTTCTTCTTTACGGCCGCTTCGGGAAGATGGTAGAAACTATTTTAGATTTGGACGGAATTCAAATAGTTTTTATCCATCTGAGAGTCCCATTCCTCTTGCCAGAGGTCTTTGACATAAGTCTGGGGTTTCAGATCAGTGTGAGGGATAGACAATCTGCTCAACCCTTTCTTTGTGGCAATCTTGGCAAGTTGATCAACTATTTCCTTGCCTTGAATGCACACATGGCTGGGAACCCAAGCAAAAACTATGTTGTATCCATCTGATTTCAGAGAGGTGTACAGTTCGAATACCTTTAGCAGGTGAGGGTGCTTGAGGTTACGTAACATAAATTCAAAGTGTGATAACGTAAATAGTGACGAATATAACTCTCAAATGATACAAATTACATCAATTTTTACTTTTCACACCCATGGCTTTTAATGTGACACTTGATACAAGAATCCTATCAAAACTTTTGGGGTTGAAAGCAGCAATTTTTCTTTGTTTTCTCACATTCTTTCAATACAATACGCCAGTCTAGGGGACCATTCAACCTGACTGAGCAAACGATTCATTAGTAAGTACATCTCTTTTCTCCAAGAGAAGATGACAGGAAATCTTCAATCCTTTACTGACAATTGTTGAAATGTTCGCCCAACATGTCCTCCGCGCAAACTATGCCTTTTCTAACCATGTTTTGATACAGAGTAATTCGATTTGAATCTGGCATAAAAAAGATAGGTCTGCTTGTATTTATTTTCTACATCCGCATGAACGTTTAGCTTTTTTTACACACAAGCCTTGTGTACGTCTTTCCAAAAACGGTTGCATCACTATACACAGAAATTGGCTTTGAACAATAGCACTCAATACTTTTAGTTTCTGGAGATAATAATTATTGAAGCTGTCTTTCATTTTGAATACTTTAAAAAATCGTTTTTCTAATCCAGGACATTTTTTTATGCTTACGTGAAAGCATGGATGTCTCGTAGTCCTATACCCGATTTGAAATGTTACGAACCGCATACTTCTGTTAAAATTTGGCGGACTGTTTGCCCAAGGCTCATTCCAGACACATGATTGACTGTTGCTTTGCTGTTGTCAGCAGTGTTAAGGTGTCACAAACCATCAGTACACGTGATTTGTTGTTGCTTTGTTGAGGACATCAGTGTTACGGTGTCACTACCATCAGAACGCATGATTAACTTGCGTTGTTGATGTCAGCAAGGTTAGGGTGTCACAACCATTAGTACACACGATTTGTTATTGCATGATGGCTCGCGTTGTGTCTGACCCCTTCCCCGTGTCCAACGGAGTGAAGCAAGGATATGTCCTGGCACCAACCCTATTCAGACTTACGTTCGCCACAATGCTGTTCTCTGCTCTCTCCAGTACCAATGCGGGGATCACGGTCCGCTACAGATGTGATATCCGCTTCTTCGACTTAAGGTGCCTGAAGGCCAGAACAAAAGTTCTTGAGGCCGTTGTGAGATACTTCCTGTTTGCCGATGACTATGCACTCGCAGCGCTCAACGAACCAGACCTATAAGAGCTTGCCGGTTGCCTGTCTGCAGCAGCAAAAGCCTTTGGCTTGACGATCAGCCTGCGGAAGACAGAAGTGATGCTCTAACCAGCACCTGGCCTCTCTCCTCCAGAACCAAAGATCGTGATCGAGGACATGACCCTGAACAAATGTTGACAGCTTCACCTACTTGGGGAGCTGCTTGTCTTCATCGTGTGGCTTGGATAAAGAAGTGTCGAACAGACTGGCAAAAAGCAGGAGCTTCCTTCGGCAGGCTTTGGAACAGAGAGTGGGGAGAGCGTGGCATCAGTACTCTAAGTACCAAGCTGGCAGTCTACAGAGCAGTTGTTGTCACTTCGCTGCTCTACGGCTGTGAGACCTGGACACTGTACAGGAGACAACTGAAGACTCTGGATCAGTTCCACCTCCGCTGCCTGCGTAAGATCATGGGCATCTCCTGGGAGGACAGGATTTCCAACACAAAAGTGCTTCGCAGAGCAAAGATGCCTGGTATCGAGGCGCTGATCATGAAAGCGCAGTGAGGTGGGTTGGGCATGTGGTACGAATGGACGACACGCGACTTCCAAAAATGGTCTTCTTCTCTGAGCTGGCAGCTGGAACAAGGAACACTGGGCGGCCGCTCAAACGCTTCAAGGACTGCCTGAAAGTATCACTGGCGGCCTGTGGCATCCTGCTTCAGGGCTGGGAAACACTTGCCACAGACCGCAGTGCCTGGCGACTTGCTGTCCACAAAGGAGTAAACAGTTTTTTGAAGAGAAGCGTTTGCAGGAATTGGACCAGAAGCGCCAAGCCCGCAAAGAAGGGAGACCTGACCCAATGACAGCTGTCGCATGCCCAGAGTGCGGACATATATGTGTCCAGCTTTGGCTTGCGCTCACATGCGGAGTCACTGACGTCTTCGTCGACCACGACGGACATCCATGATCACAATGACCGGCAATGTGCAGGTTACAATGACCGGTAATGTGTAGGTTACAATGACCGGTAATATGTTACAGTGACCAGTAATATGCAGGTTACAATGACCGGTAATGTGTAGGTTACAATGACCGGTAATAATATGTTACAGTGACCAGTAATATGCAGGTTACAATGACCTGTATTGTACAAGTTACAATGTGCAATGTGCATGTTACAATGACCGGCAATGTGCAGGTTACAATGACAGGTATTGTACAAGTTACAATGAACGGTAATGTGCAGGTTACAATGACGGGTATTGTACAAGTTACAATGACCGGTTATGTGCAGGTTACAATGACTGGTAATGTGCAGATTGCAATGACAACCCATGTAATGTTACAATGACCGGTAATGTGCAGGTTACAATGACCGGTAACGTTCAGGTTACAATGACCGGTAATGTGCAGGTTACAATGACCGGTAATGTACATGTTACAATGGCTAGTAATGTGCGGGTTACAATGGGCGGTAATGGAATGTTATAATGACTGGTAATGTGCAGGTTACAATGACCGGTAATGTATAGGTTACAATGACCGGTAATGTACAGGTTACAATGGCCGTTAATGTACATTTACAATGACCGGTAAAATACATATTAAAATGACCGGTAATGCACAAGGTGCAATGACCTGCAATGTGCAGGTTACAATGGCCTGTAATGTATAGGTTACAAAGGCCGTTGATGTACAGGTTATTATGACGGTAATGTGCGGGTTATAATGACCGTTAATGTGCGGGTTACAATGACCGGTAATGTACAAGTCACAATGGCCGGTAATGCATAGGTTACAATGGCCGGTAATGCGCAGGTTACAATAACCGTAATGTGCGGGTAACAAAGACCGGTAATGCAGGTTGCAGCTTACAATGACCGGTAATGCACAGGTTACAATGGCCGGTAATGTGCAGGTTACAATGGCCGGTAATGTACAGGTTACAATGGCCGGTAATACACAGGTTAGAATGGCTGGTAGTGTACAGGTTACGACTTAACGTGAGCGTATATAAAGCGAAAGATAATGGTGATCCGACAGTCGCCTGTTTTTAGTTCAGTTGTGTTCCCCCAGCTCCCCCCCCCCCCCCCCCCCCCCCCCCCGGCCCCCTTCCTGTCTCCCCGCTCTTCATTTTTATTTTGTGGTGTTTTTTCCTCAAACCCTGTGTGAGTGAGTCATCTCCTGATTTGAGGCCACTGAATCTCCTAGCTCCGTGGAATAGCTGTTCATTGAGGCTGCGCAGGACGGATAAGAAATCCACCACCCGGCAACGATCACATCAGAAAGCATCCAGCAGCAGCAGCAGCTGCAACAACCATAACAACATCGACAATTACATGTTCACGACTAGAAGAAGATGGAGAGCAGGAGAAGGACAGGAGGAGGAGGAAGAGGGATGCACACAAGAACAGCACAAACAAGATTGTAGAAGAAGAAGAAGAAGGAATAATAAGCTGGAGGAAAAGAAGAGAAGAAGAAGAAGAAGAAGAAGAAGAAGAAGAAGAGAAGGAATAAGCTGGAAGAATAAGAAGAAGAAGAAGAAGAAGAAGAAAAGAAGAAGAAGAAGAAAAGAAGAAAAGAAGAGAAGAAAAGAAGGAAAGCTGGAAGAAGAAAGAAGAAGAAGAAGAAGAAGAGAAGAAGAAGAAGGGAATAAGCTGGAGGTGGAGGCGGAAGAAGGGGTGAGAAGGACGAAGAGGAGGAAGATGCTGAGGTGAGGAGGGGAAGAAAAAAAAGAAAAAGAAAAAAAAAAAGAAGAGAAGATGAAGAAGCTGATCCTCACTGACGTTGTGTGATGTTTTCTCCAGTCCTCTAGAGAATGCCGAAAGCTTTCATTCACAGACCAGAACACCACACCTTATGCCTCCCACCGCGTCTGCCTCTCCTCACCCCTCATTGAACCGTCTGGCCCGGTGTTCGGCCACCGGAGTTACCTCCCCTCCTTTGCCCCGGAAAATTACCACCTGGACGACTTTTTTTTTTTATTTTGGTGAGGCATCTAGACAAGGAGTAGTTTAAAGGGTATTTTGGGTGTGTAGGTTTCTTTTTCATTTTCATCTATCTGTCTAACTATCAATCTATCGATCTATCGATCGATCGATCGATTCGATCGATCCATCCATCCATCCATCCAGGAGGAGGATCCATCCATCCATCCATCCCATCCATCTATCTATCTATCTATCTATCTATCTATCTATCTATCAAGTATATATGTGTGTGTGTGTGTGTGGGGGGGGGGGGGGGGGGAAGAGGACAGGGGAGAATGAGGAGGAGATGTGGAGGAGGAGGAGGACAACAAGGAGGAGGAAAAGCACTATGAAAAGGTGGAGGAGCTAAGGAGGACAAGGAGGGGAATGAAAAGGGCAATGTGGAGGTGCAAATGGACAAGGAGGGGAATGAAAAGGGCTATGTGGAGTTGCAAATGGACAAGGAGGGGAATGAAAAGGGCTATGTGGAGGTGCAAATGGACAAAGAGGGGAATGAAAAGGGCTATGTGGAGGTGCAAATGGACAAGGAGAAGAACGAAAAGGGCTATGTGGAGGTGCAAATGGACAAGGAGGGGAATGAAAAGGGCATGTGGAGGTGCAATGGACAAGGAGGAGAATGAAAAGGACTATGTGGAGGTGCAAATGGACAAGGAGGGGAATGAATAGGGCAATGTGGAGGTGCAAATGGACAAGGAGAAGAACGAAAAGGGCAATGTGGAGGTGCAAAATGGACAAGGAGGGGAATGAAAAGGGCAATGTGGAGGTGCAAATGGACAAGGAGGAGAACGAAAAGGGCTATGTGGAGGTGCAAATGGACAGGATGAGGAGGAGGAAGAAGAACAAAGGAGTGAAAGAGGGGTGAAGACGAATAAAGAGGAGAAAAGAGGAGGAAGATGTTAAGGAGGAGAAGAAGAGTATAAGTCGGAGGGAAAGAGGACAAGAAAGAAAAGAAAAAGTAAGGGAAGAATGAATAGAAAGAGAACAAAGAGAAGGAGGAAGATAAGGAGGGTGAGGGATAGATCAAGGAGGGGGATGAAAAAGGACTAGGAGGAGGAGGAGGAGGAGGAGGAGGAGGTACAGGACAGGGAGAAAGAGGAGGAATTGGACAAAGAAGAGAAAGAGCAAAAAAAAAAAAACGATGATGAACAAAATGATAGTCAGGAAGAGAAATAAGATGACAAGGAGGAGGAGTAAGAGGATCTGAAGGAAGAGAATGAAGAGTAGAAGGAGAATGAAGAAGAGTAGGAAGAGGACAAGGAGAAAGAGAAGGAAGAAGAGGAAAAGGAGGAGGAAAAAATGGAAGAAAGCAAGGAGATGGAAAGAAAGAGAACAAGAGAAAGAGGAGAAAAGGAGGACAACGACGACGAGGAAAAAAGAGGACAAGGATGCAGAGAAATAGAAGGCACAACGGAAAAAAGAAGAGTCTAAGGAGGAGGGGAGGAGAAGGGGACGAAAAGAAAATAGAAAAGGAGGAGTGGGGGGAGAAAAGATGACAAGAAAGAGAGGAGGAGGAGGGAGGACAAGCAAGAGGAGGGGGGAAAGGAAAAAGAGAGAGAAAAAAAAGAAAGCAAGAAGAAACAAGAGGAATAGAACAAGGAGAGGAGGAAGAAGAAAGACAAGTGATAGGAAGAGGACAAGGAAAAGGAGGAGGAAGAGGAGGAAGAAGGAGATGACGTGCAAGAAAAAGGAAAAGAAACAAGGACTAGGTGGAAGAAGAAGAAGAAGAAGAAGAGGGAGGAGGATGAGGAGGAGGAGAGGAGGAGGAGAATAAGAAGAAGAAGAAGAAGAAGAAGAAGAAGAAGAAAGAAGAAGAAATAATAAGAAGAAGACAAAGTGGAGAAAACCAAAAAGATGTACACAAGGATGGAGAGAATGAAGGTGACGAAAAGAAGATGGCAAAGAACAAGGAGGAGAAGAAGGTGATGAGGAAGAGGGGTAAGAAGAGGACACAAACAGGAGAAAGACGAGGACAAAATGCAGAAAGCAAAGGACGAGGAAGAGAAGGAGGTAGGGGGAAAAAAAAAAAGAAGAGAGACGACAAGGAGAATAAGGAAGAGAACAAGGAGGAGAGGGAGGGGAAAGGGGACAAAATGCACAAAGAATAAGACAAGGAGGAGAAGGAGGAAGAGAACAAGGAGGACCGGGAGGGGAAAGAGGACAAAATGCACAAAGAAAATGACAAGGAGAAGAAGACGTAAGGGGACGACAAAAGAAAAAAAAAAAAGAAGACGAGGACCAAGGAGAATAAGGAAGAAAACAAGGAGAGAGGTGAGGGGAAAGACGACAAATGTAGAAGAAAGAAGTGGACAAAGAAGAGAAGAAGAAAAAGGAAAAAGAGGAGGAGAAGAAGAAAAAGGACAGAGAGGAGGAGGAGGAGGAAGAGAGGACGAACGAAAAGGAGAAGGAAGAGGAGGAGGGAGAAGGAAGAGGAGAAGGAGTAGAAGGAAGAGGAGGAGGAGAAAGGAAGAGATGAGAAGGAAGAGGAGAAGGAAGAGGAGAAGGAGGAGAAGGAAGAGGAGAAGGAGAGAGAAGGAAGAGGAGAAGGAGATGGAGGAGGATAGAAAGGAAGAGGAGGAGAGAAGGAAGAAGAGAAAGAGGAGAAGGAGGAGAGGAGAAGAAGAAGAAGAAGAGAAAGAGGAGTGGGAAGGAGGAGCAAGCAGAAGACAAGGAGAAATAAATAGAAGACGAGGAAGAGGAGGAGGAGGAGGAGGAGGAAAACGAAGAGGACAAGTATTGAGAGGCAGCATACAAAGATGAGGAGGAGGTGGAGGATGAAGAAGAGCACAATGTGGATGCAGACAGAAGACAAGGCCAGGAGCAGCTGAAGGAAGAAGACAATGGAGATGATGACGAAGAGGACAAGGAGGGAGAGAAAAAAAAAAGCGCGCACGTGGGAGAAAAAGACAGAAGACAAGAAGGTGGAGAAGGAAGAGGACAAGGAGGAGGAGGCGGGGGGGAGGGTGGAGAAGAAGGAGGAGGAGAAGGAGCAGGAGGAGGGAGGACGACGACGACGAAATGGACAAGGATAGGGAGGAGAAGGAGGACAAGGGCAAGGAAGATTATATAGAGAAGAATGATTGAGAAGAGACAAGGAAAGAGAGAAGCCCCAGGAGGAGTTAAAAAAGAGGATAAAGATGAGGAGGAAGAGGGGTACAAGGAGGAGAAGGAGAGGGAGGGAAGGAGGAGGAGGACGAGGAGGACAAGGACAAGGAGGAGGAAGCAGAGGAGGAGTACAAGGAGAAGAATGAATAGGATAAGGAGAGGGAGAAAAGAAGCGGGAAAAGAAGATAAATAGAGGACAAGATGGCGAAAGAAGAGGTTAAGATGGAGGAGGAGGAGAAGGAAGTGGACAAGGAGGAGGAGGAGGAAGACGACAAGAGGAAAAAAGGCACAAAGGACAGGAGGACGAAAAAGAAGAAAAATGGAAGACAAAAAAAAGAGAGAGCAAGGGGGAACATGAGAAAACAGACAAAGATAAGGGAAAAAAAATAGAAGAAAGGGGCAAGGAGAGGAGGAAGAGAAGAAATAAGAGAACAAAGAGGAGGAAGAAGAGTACTAGACGAAGGAGAGGAGAAAACAGAACAAGGAAGAAGACAAGAAAGAGGAAGGAAAAGAAGAAAAGGAGCAAGGAGGAGGAGGAGGAGGAGAAGAAGAAAGAAGTGAGCTAATGAAAGGCGGAGCAAGAGGACCAAGATGACTGGACAGGAGAAGGTCAGAGGACACAAGGGAAAAGAGGCAGAGGACCAGGAGGAGAAGTGAGTGGTGAGAAGATGAAGGTGTGAGGGCATGGATATGGAGGAGGAAGAGGAGGAGGAAGAAGAAGGAGGAGGAGGAGGAGGCCGATGAGGATGATAAGTTAGAGGACGAGTGGTGGAAGAAAAAGACGTGTAAGAACGAGGACGAAGACAGCCATGACCTCTTTTTGGGGTGGGGGGGGGGGGGGGGGGGGGGGGGGGGGGGGGGGTTGGGGGTGGGGGGGGGGGGGGGGTGGGGGGGGGGGGGGGGGGGGGGGGGGGGGGGGGGGGGTGGGGGGGGGGGGTGGGTGGGGGGGGGGGGGGGGGGTGGGGGGGGGGTGGGGGGGGGGTGGGGGGGGGGGGGGTGGGGGGGGGGGGTGGGGGGGGGGGGGGGGGGGGTGGGGGGGGGGGGGGGGGGGGGGAGAAGATGGGGACGGGCGAAAATGTGTGGGGGGAGGGGAAGAGAAGATGGGACATTACAAATGGAGAGGACGGAAAGATGGGAGCAAGCACGAAGTAACTTGAACTTGACGAGAAGAAGAGAAGAATAATAAGACAAGACGGGAGAGGGGGGGGGGGGGGAGTGAAAAGGACCAAGAAGAGGAGAAAAAAAAGACAAAAAAGAAGAAGAAAGAAGCAGAGAAGGCGGCGAAGGAAGGAAGTCCGAAAAGAGGAGGAGGATGAGTAGGGAAAGAGAATCAACATGAACATTAGGAGCTGGTAGCTGGAGAGGGGAGGGGAGGGGGGGGGAGGGGAAGGAAGGGTGAAGAACAGAAACTCAGAACTCAGAACACTTTTTATATTCGACCAAGGATTGAACTTTTAGGCAGAGCCCTCTTCTTCCTATCTGTCCTTGCTAAGCCCAGAGTATGAGGTAGAAGAGGTGGGAACAAAAAAGAGGGACGAGAAAAAGAAACGGTAACAGGAGAAGGAAAAAAAAAAAAAAAATACGGAAGAAAAAAAAAAATGGAAGAAAACACCAAGAGGAACACAAGAGAGAAGAAAGGATGTCAGCAGAAAGGTCAGCCAAACAGGTCTGGGCAACGCAACGGCTCGCGTCACTTCCAGCGATTAAAAAAAAAAAAAAAAAAAAAAAAAAAAAAAAAAAAAAAAAAAAATCCACCGCCCAGGACTCCCGACCTGATCTACCCCTCCGTCTCCAGAGAACCACGGAAGGAATGGGTAGAATGGCAACCGAAGAAAAACAAGGAGCGACCGGAGAAGGAAGGAAGGAAGGAAGGAAGGAATGAATGAAGGAAGGAAGGAAGGAAGAACAGTGAAGGAAGAGAGGTGTGTGGGACGGGGGAGGTGGTGGTGGTGGTGGTGATCGTAGAGGTGCTGGGAAGGGAAGGAGAGTGGGGTGGTAAAACAACAGAGAGAGTGTCAGGAATAGCTGCAGCCTTATTGCTCATGTTCCAGTCGCAGGCCAAACACACACCTGCCATCCCTCCACCCCCACCCCCACCCTAAGTCAGTCCCCAGCCCCTCCCCCACCCCACTCCCCGCCACTTCCCCCCCCCCCCTCCCTCCCTTCACATTGAACGGGTTCAACCTCCGGCATACCAGTGACTGCTAACCGAATTCTTGGAAAAGATACTCACGAAAGAGGTTTGGCTACCGGTAGCTGAGTTCCTGGGAAAGAACAACAAGACGCGCAAACAAAGAGACGCGGTGGCAACGTACGTTGCCTTTGTTGAGTCCCTGCAAAACAAAAGGCAAACAAAGATATAAGGTGGTACCCTTGTGGGTTCTTGAAAATGACACAAACGAAAAAAAAAAGGCATTTTGTGGTAAGGTATATTTTCTCTGCTGAAATCTTGAAATGAGCGCGCGCGCGCGCGCACACACACCACACACACACACACACACACACACACACACACACACACACACACCAACCACCAAACAAACTAACTACCAAACCAACCATCCAGCCAATCATACACAAAGATATAGGTTATATCGTAAGTTATTTCTATTGAGCAGAGACAGAGATAAGGTGTTCACGTACATTGGGTCTGCTGAGTTCTTGAAAAAGACAGCAAATAAACACAGAGTGATAATGTGCCTTATTTTTGCTGAGCTCTTGCAGGAGACCAACTCAGAGATAGGATTACAACATCCTTCTCCTCCTCCTCCTTCTTCTCGTCCTTCTCCTCGTTAACATCATCATCGTCATCATCATGATCATCATGATCAGCATCATGATCATCATGATCATCATGATCATGATCATGATTATGATCATGATCATGATCATGATCATCATGTGCATTTATCTGCGTTTTATCTTAAGAACGCCTTAAAAGCGCTTACTAATACCATAAGAAAGAGACAAAAAAGGGAGGGGTGTATGACGCAATTAATGTCAGGGGATGGCATGCGAGAGAAATCATAACAGTTAAGGCAATAAATCGAAAAAAGAACATGATAGACACATCACCAGCAAACGCTAAAGTAGGTCAGGCATCCACGCACATGCTGACGTCCTGTCCTCTTCCTAATACTCCGCCCCCCCCCCCCCCCCCCCCCCCCCCCCCCCCCCCCCCCGCCCCAACCCCCTCCCGCACGCACCTCCTCCGCTCTCCCAACTCCGCAGTGTTACCACACTTCAACTCACGGACACCAACACATCTGCACGCGTGCGCGCGCACACACATACACACACACGACCACGCGTGCACACACACACACACACACACACACACACACACACACACACCCACACACACACACACACACACATCACAACACACAACACACACACACACACACACACACACACACACACACACACACACACGCCACACACACGCCACGCACGCACAAACGTGCGCGCGAGCACACACACACACACACACACACACACACACACACACACACACACACACCACACACACACACACACACACAACACACACACACACAGAGCTCGCGCGCAATGCATGCACGCACGCACGGGCACACGCACTTACACACACACCAGAGAACTTACACACATGCACGCAATGCACGTATACAAACACATCC
>JADBJO010032767.1:7500-15350 GCA_016801955.1 Conus betulinus
TGTAAACAAACAGGTCAGAGGTGACAGTGTACCGTGCGGCACAGCCAATTACCCCTTACTCGTTCGTCGCCATCTCGGCAGGCCGGCAGTCTAAGGTCATCTCGTGCAAGTCGTGATTGCAGCGGGTCACGGCAGTCGGGCGTGAGGGAGTTTTTCAACGCTCGCAACCAAGGCCAGGAAACAGCTCGACAGCACGCCTGTGAACAAGAATCCAGGCAGGTACCCCCCCTTTTCGTCGTTCAGACAGGAATGTTAAAAAAAACAATAGGACAGGCTTGTCATCCATGTGATTTGAAATTCCTGGACTTTCAATATTGAAAACTTGTACACGAAACTGACTGACATCTCTTTCATAAAATACATTGAACTATTGATTTCGTTTGCTTGACAGAAACTTTTTTTGGATAAGACTTTTGACTATTCTGGAATCTTATTAACTTTTTTGAAATATTCAGGAGCAGTTATGTCCCTTGATACCTTAATGGAGTGTTCTGCGCGTGCCTGTACCCATCGTCAACACACAGCGCAGGCCTCCAAGGGTGGTACAGGACTGTTCTAAAGGCAGGTGAAGACAGTGCTTCTCTGGGTCCCCCCCAGCACCTTCGGGTGTTTCTTTTTCTTCTTTGCCTTAACTAGGCTGACCCTGGAGAAAGGTCCAGTGACGGTGAGGAAAGACCCACTGACCACAGGGAAAGTCCTGTTGACAGTGGGAAAGACTACAACTTTGGATTCTCTCTTGAGGGCACACATAAGACCGTATGGCGAAAGCTTGGCTGTGTCTGGAGTGGCACTGTCTTCATCTGTCCGTGGGCAGTGGTGGTTGGGTCTGTGGGGTGTGCTCGACAGCTAGAGGGTGGTGTTTTTTCGCCGGTGGGGCTCTGGCAGTCATGAAATACGGGCTGGTACACCCAGGGGATGCTACTTAAGGCTGTTGAGTTGCATCCTGTAGTCTGATTTACCTCTGTTCAGGAGTAGTTATGTCCCTTGATATCTTAATGGAGTGTCCTGTTCGTGCCTGTACCAATGTACCCATCGTCAACACAGCGCAGGGCCTCCAAGGGTGGTACAGGACTGCTCTCTGAAGGCAGGGTGAAGACAATGCTTCTCTGGGTCCTCCCCAGCGCCTTCGGGGTTTCTTTTTCTTTCGGTTTGCTTGACAGAAAACTTTTGTGGATAAGACTTTTGACTATTCTGGAATCTTTATTAACTTTTTGAAATATATATGTATCTGCAAAAAGTTATCAAAACAAGGAACCAAATTCTGGTGCGTTACTGTTTTTAATACGCTGATGCTACCCAACACTATATAACACAAATAAAGATTGATTGTGAAAAATACTGTGGTTGTGAAATTACGTAAGTTTTTTAAGGTCGTTAAAGATGTACTTATTATTGCAACACACTTTGTTCCGGAGAACAGTCCTTTATACAGTAACAAAAAGCAAAAAGATGGAGTTGTTTTCTAGAAGAAGCTATCCTTGAACATTTATGATGATAGAGAGTTATATCTTGTGATCTGTGGGGATCTAAATGCGAGGACAGGGTAGAAGCAACCTAACAAGAATGAAGCACTACCTGTTCTCCTATTGATGATGTCGATGATAATGATGTTGATGTTTATAAAACCAACAGTCAAAAGATATGTTTTATCAATAACTTTGGTGAGTCTTTGCTGAATTTGTGTTTTATGTAGGACTGTATTATTGTGAACGGTGCGTGTTGTTGGTGATTTTGATGGTCAGTTTACATACATTTTACCAAATGGCGATAGTGTTGTTGATTATTTTATAATCACGAAAGGGGCCGTTTTCAAGTAATTGTCATTTACATATTGGAGACCGTGTTAATTCTTGGCATGTGGTCAGTCGAGTTTACTTGGAAATGTGGTCTTGATTGTATAGTCAAATTTAGAACTGTTAGAGAATGAGGAAAATTGTATTGTGTGGTCTGAAGATTATTTGTTAGAGTACACACATGATTAAATTTCACATGTGTTTCATAGCCATATTCAAGAAGCTATATTTGTTAAAACATTGTATGGAGCTGCTGCCTCCATGATTCGAACTGTAGGCAAATAAGAAGAAAAGTGTAAATGAATGGCATGACAAAACATTGCGCCCAAAAGAAAAGAACGGAACCGACGTTACCTTAAACTATTCCAAAAGTCAAAAAAAGAGTAATGAGCAGCACAGAGATTAAGTATGTAGGATGAAAGGGGCTATACAAAGAACTTGTTTGGTAAGAAAAACAAAATGACAGTGAAAGGATAATTGAACTGAAAACAAAATTTCAAAATGGAGCGACTGCATGGATGGCGGAGAACGAAGCAAAGTTTAGAAAGGGTGGGGGTTAGTTTCCCGCCGAGGACATTGACGAACAAAAGTACACAAGACGTGACACGATGCATTTCGACCTCTTGGGTCTTCTCAAGTGAAACACAAATACGTAACATTTAACATTTAGGACAGTACAAACAAAGAACGAAGAGCGACTTATCTGATCTGTCCATGTGGTAAGCTGTGAAGAATGGCTGACCGAAGGAGATGACAGAAAGGGATTATGGGAGAGGAAGAGGGCCGCCGGGAGGGGGGGGGGGGTTGGGGGGGTTGTTGCGTGAAGGGAGGGGATGTGCAGTGAGGCGATGGTGTTGTGTGTTATTTGGTCAGTCAGGTGGGGCGGTGGGCTGGGGCATGTGACGGTTTGTGGTTGAGGTGGATTGATAATGAGGTTAAAGGGGGGGGGGGGGGGGGGGGGGGGGGTGTAGAGGGTGGGATATATATATATACATACATATACATGTGTACATATACATACATACACACACACACGCATACATACACATATCTATGCATCATACATACATAATATATATACATGCATGCACATACATACATACATACGATACTATATATATATATATATATATATATAGTATATATATATATATAGGTATATATATATAGATATAGTATATATTATTAACATGCATGCACACACACTACACATATATATATACATTACAATCACCCATACATACACATACGAATATATATACATATTATATACATACATTATATATACTATAATATATGCACACACACACATCACACACACAAGTATATATAGATATATATATATAGCTTATATATATACACACCACACATACATACATATACACCTATATATATGTACACATACACACACATATATATATATATATACATTATATATATATAGGATATATATATATAATGTAATATATATATATATCATACACACATATGCAGAGGGCACACATACAACACAATACATATATTATATATATATATATATATATATATATACATACATATATATATATACATACACACATACATACACACATAGTGTATTATACATATGATATATGTGTGTATGTATGTGGTGATATGTATATATATATATATGTATGTATATAGTATGTATATTATATATATATATATCTATAATATATATGTATATATGTGTGTATGTGTGCCTCTGCATATGTGTGTATATATATATATATATAATATATATATATCTATAATAATATATATATATATTATAGATGATATATGTATGTATGCATGTTGTGTATGTGTACATATAGGATGTATATATATATGTGTATATGTATGGATGTGTGTGTGTGTGTGTGTGTGCTGTGTGTGTGTGTATATAATATATATATTATATATATATATAATATATATATATATATATATGTGTGTGTGCATAATTATATGTATATATGTATGTGTATATATTATATATGTTATAGGTATGTATGTGTATGTATGGGTATGGATGTATATATATATATGTGTGTATGTGTGCATGCATGGCATATATATATATATATATATATATATATATATATATATATATATCTATATATATATATATATATAGATTATGTGTTATGTACGTGTATATATGTATGTGATTGCATCGAATTATATAGGTGTATGTATGATGCATATATATGTGTGTATGTATGTGTGTTATGTATGTATGTATATGTATGTCATGTATATATATGTATATATATATACCCCCCCCCCCCCCCCCCCCCCCCCTATATATATACATTATATATATATATATATATGTTATATCCCCCCCCCACCACCCCCCCCCCCCCCCCCCCCCCCCCCCCCCCTTAACATCATTATGGATCCGACCCATCAACCCCACCGGTCACCCCCCTACGCACCGCCCCCACCTGACTGACCCCCAACCATCCCCCCACATCCCCCCCCCTTTGCAACCCCCCCCTCCTCTCCATAATCCCCCTCTGTCATTCCTTCGGTCAGCCATTCTTCACAGCTATACCACATGGACATCAGATAAGTCGCTCTTCGTTCTTGTTTGTACTGTCCTAAATGTTAAATGTTACGTATTTTGTTTTCACTTGAAGAAGACCCAAGAGGTCGAAATGCATCGTGCTGTGAACAGAAAAAAATGTAGTGCGCAATGATATTCCTATGGACCAGTGATACGAACATTTCCACAGGATATTTAATATGATGACTCCTGGGCTGGATCAAGAGGAAATCTTAGCAGCAGAACTGACTAATGGACGATTCAGACGAGCCACTTTTTAGCGACCCTATTTCTCAAGATGAAGTTGTATCTAGTATTAATAAACGTAAAGCCAGTAAAAGTTCTGGTACTGATATGATACTTGGTGAAATGCTTAAACATGCAAAAGAAACAGTAATTAAAATTTCACGTAGTGCTTTTCAATATGATATTTGAACAGGGTATTTTTCCAAAAGACTGGTATAAATCCATTATTATTCCAATTTACAAGAAAGGGGATGCTAATCTACCTGATAATTATCGTGGTGTGGCATTAACAAATATCGTGAGCAAAGTGTACTCATTTATTCTGAATAAGCGACTCTCACGATGGGGGAGAAGTTGAAGGAAAATTAGTTGAGCAAGGTGGGTTTAGAGCAGGATATACTACAATTGATCACATTTTTACTTTACACTCTGTCGTTGAAAAATATTTAGCAAAACATTCTAAGCTCTACGTAGCTTTCGTCGACTTTAGGAAAGCATTTGATTCTGTTGACAGAAATGCCTTATGGCATGTGTTAAGGAGACGTTGCGTTGATGGAAAAAATGTATAAAGCACTTCGGGGAGTTTATGACTCAGTCATTGCATGTGTAAGAGATAAGCATTCATACTCTGATTTTTTTTTTTTATTGTCCGAGAGGAGTAAAACAAGGATGTGTACTCAGCCCAATTATGTTCTCCTTTTTTGTCAATGAATTAGCCGTAGAATTAATCAGGGAAAGGAAGCACGGAATCCAGATGGTACCAGGAACTTCAGAATTATTTTTTATTGCTTTTTAGAACGTGATTTTGCTCTCAGATACTGTTATAGGTCTACAGAACCAGCTGAACAATCTGAAAAAAGAGGTTGACAGATTACGTCTAGAAGTAAATCTAGATAAGACTAACATTATGGTTTTCCGTAAAGGTGGTTATCTTGGAATAGAGAAAATGGACATATGGAAAAAAAAGATATAAGAGTAACAAACACATGCAAATACTTAGGCTTGCTATTTACAACAAAATTAAGTATGAATGCTGCACTTCTAGACATGAGCAGAAAAAAATAAAATGGGCGTTATTGAAATTCTAAAATCACTAAAGAAACTACATACAATTGATCCTTTCCTATTCTGGAAGCTTTTTGATACTCAGATTGAGCCTTATTGACTTACGCAGCAGAAGGATGGGGGTTAGAAGATACAGGGTTAATAGAAAAAGTACATACTTTTGCCATTAAACGATTCCTGTGTGTACCACTACACTCTTCAAATAAAATGAGTTACGGAGAAACAGGAAGATATCCTTTGTTCGTTCTAACTGCCGTAAAATGTGTTAAATACTGGCTGCGACTGGTAAAAAACTACCAACTAACAGAACATGTAGGCAAGCCTATGATATGTTGTTAATAAATTAGAAGCAGGCAAATACAATTGGGCATCAAGAGTTAGGGAACACTCTAACAAAAAATGGTTTTGGGGTAGTATGGTTGTGTCAAGGTGTTGGCTCCGAGGAGGGTTTATATCAGAATTTAAGGAAAGACTTGTTTCATGTTACAAACAAAATTTGCATTCTGAAATTGAAGATAACGATAAATATGAGTGGTTTCTGTACGGAAGTCTTCTAATCGGATTTGATCGTTTACGTATGAGTAGTTTGTTATAAATATCTGTACCGTCCTGACAATGTGAGCGATCCTAAATCCTTTACGTTCTGATGGTTTTGTTTATTTAATCATTTAGTTTCCTTATACTTTAATGATACAATGTGTATTTTCCTTATACTTCCATGATGCAATGTGTCCAGTCGTATGTGTACCCCCTTGCCTTAATGGCCCCTGTAGCTGAAGACAATAAATCATGAAAGCGTCAAAGTCTCTCTCTCTCTCTCTCTCTCTCTCTCTCTCTCTCTCTCTCTCTCTCTCTCTCTCTCTGTGTGTTGTGTGTGTGTGTGTGTGTGTGTGTGTGTGTGTGTGTGTGTGTGTGTGTGTGTTAGTGTGGTGTGTGTGTGTGTGTGTGTGTGTGTGTGTGTGTGTGTGTGTGTGTGTGTGTGTGCGGTGTCAGTGTTGCATAACGACATGTATACTATAGGCACCCATCATCACACTCTTAATTACACATAAACCTTCCAATTTAAAACCGGTAGCAGAAGGATTTGTCTCCGAGCTGACACTATTAAAATTCTGACCCAAATAACATTCTGCAGGAATATGACTGGTATCAAATCTCGTAGACACTCGTAACTCATATGAATTACACAATAATGCAAAAATCATCACACGACACGACAAATTAATCAATTATACTGCATCCACTGTCTGATTCGTGTGTGTAGCAACATGACATATATCGTTGAGAAGACATCAATCAAATGCACTACATGTGTTCAACATCAATTTTCCATGAGGCGAGCGGAGGCACAGGAGCAAAAATGTCAGCTTCGGAAAAACAGAGCAAACACCACCTTTCAGCCTGGTTCATCTCCAAGTCTGCCCTGTCCACACTGCCACAGACTGTTCAATGCGAGAACTGGCCTGATCAGCCATCTTTGTACACACACCAGCACCCGGTGAAAGCTGAAGTCATGGTCATCCTCGCCTGTGAAGGACAAACAACAACCAAAATCATCCAACACAGAATCCTCGGACAATCGATTGACGCTTTTGGGTGACTTGCATGTTTGAAATAAAAAGAATATCAGAAGCTCCTTGACAATGATGTGATCAATTAACCATTGTACCATTCAAATCCCACACACAATGATACATATACATCTTCGTGAACCAGTACACATCTGGACAAAGCATCTTCCAATAATGCAATGCCACTGACAGACTCAAAATATGGGGAAGCCTCTGGTGGTACATACAGATATACGTGCAATATATTTTTGTCCATACCAAGCAATGTTTTATTGATAATCAGGGCACCAAAAGCATTAGATTCCATCTCCACATCTTTAACTATGACACATGCATAATTATTTTCAACGAGACACGAAATTCCATCCTATCATTTCCCTTTGACTACTGATTTATCGCAGAGGAGCAAACATTTCGTATCCAGATAGCAGCCAAGATTTAAATTCATCTATAAGCGTTTTAACTAACAAATCAAATCGAAAGACCGATGAAATGTTCCAAAGTCACTGTCCTGTAATTCAGAAAGTAACCGTATAGCAAATAACAGCATTATCAATGAACACACACAAAAAGAACTCCCCGTTGTGAACGGCAGGAGTTATGAACAATGAGCGAAATTAA
>JADBJO010032768.1:0-2500 GCA_016801955.1 Conus betulinus
GTATCGTCACCATTCGATCCTGTCTGTCGTTTGAGTGCATGTCAGGTAGGTCGGAGCGGAAGCAGGTGTGGGGGTGGTGTCCATGGAATTGTGAAGGAGAGACGGGGAACTGTCATTGTGACCGTCTCCCACAGCTTATATCACGTGCTGTGGGCAACTTGTGATCCGCTATCAGTAGACCTACATTGAGGACAAAACTTAAAGTTTTTTAACAATAATGGACCGGATCTCGTCCTTCTGTTCCAGTATCTATCTCTTCTGTCTGACTGTCTGTCTGTCTGTCTGTCTCTGTCTCTCGCGTCTGTCTGTCTGTCCCTGTCTGTCCCTGTCTCTCTCTCTCTCTCTTCTCTCTCTCTCTCTCTCTGTGTTTCTGTGGTGGTATTGTGTGCTGATGTTGTTGGAATAGACCACATTTTCCAGGGCGTGGTAGAAAACAAGGGGAAAGTGAAAAGGAACCAAATGCACTCTGAACTTGTGAAGGCCTAGTCCACAACGGTTGTGTTCCCTGCTTGATTCGTTGAAAGGCACAGATGTACCTCTTCAGAACGTTTTTCCGGATGGTTTGGAGCCAAGCAATCGAGGCGACATGTGAAAATAAATATGAAGAATCATTTCCTCCATTGCAGTAACACAACACAGCGCAGTTCTCTTTTTTTTTTTCTATCCTCCTCCCCTTCTTTCTTCTTCCGTGCACTGCCTCCCCCACCCCCACCCCACCCCCCAGTCCTTCCGAATCTCTGTCTTGGTCTGGCTGACTGGCTGGCTGGCTCTCTGACTGTGTGTCCTGTGTAATGTGTCTCCTCTCTCTCTCTCCCTCCTCTCTCATCCTCTCGGTCCTCTCTGTCCCCCCAGTCTCTCTGTCTCGTGTCCTCTCTCTCCCTCTCCGTCTCTCTCTCCTCGTCTCTCGTCTCTCCTCTCCTCGTCTATTTCTACGTAAGAAGACCTGCAGGCGAAAACTGAAACTATCTCTCTCTAAAAGGAAATCTCTCCTCTATGTGCCTCGACTCTCTCTCTCTCTCTCCTCTCACTCTCTCTCCCTCTCGCTCAACGTCTCTCCCTCTCTCTCGCTCTCTCTCGTCTCTCTCTCTCTCTCTCTTCTACCTCTGCCTGAGAAGACGACTGATCTCAAATGCGACCCTCCCTTCCCTCTTCCTCTCTCCTCCTTCTTCCCTGCCTCTCCTCTCCTCCCTCCCTCTCTCTCTCTCTCTCTCCTCTCCTCTTCTCTCTCCCTCTCTCTCTCTCCCTCTCGTCCTCTCCTCGCTCACGTCTCTCTCCAACTCCCTCGGTACGCTCTCCTCCGCTCTCTCTTTCTCCTCTCGTCTCCTGTCTCCTCTCTCCTCTCTCTCTCTCATCTCTCCTTATTTCTTTCTCGTTAAGACGACCTTGCAGCGAAAACTGAAACATATTACAAAAGACCACGCGTTTCAACGTCGACTTGGCGCCCAACGTGAGAAGATGAGTGATTGCTCGTTACTCGTTTTTCATTGTCCTGAACGTTGTTTACCTTGCCTGAAGAAGACCTAGGAGGTTGATCTCAAAGTGAGGTGACCGCAGTCCTCCCCTTCTTCCTTCTTCCGTGCACTCTCTCTCTCTCTCTCTCTCTCTCTCTCTCTCTCTCTCTCGCTCTCTCTCTCTCTCTCTAAAATGAAACACGTTTTTGAAAAGAATTGTTAGTAAGACCGCCAAAACAAAAAACGGGGACAACCAAATTACAAGACAAAGCACGACGCGCTTCAACCCTAAAGTCTTCTTCAGGCAAGATACACACAACACCGTTCAGGACAACGGACACGGAGAACGAGCAAATCACTCGTCTTCTCAGACTTGGCGAAAGATGGGCGTTCTCCGTTTATGTTGTCCTGAATGGTCGAAACGCGTCGTGTTTTGTCTTTGTGTAATTTGTTTGTCCCCGTTTGTTTGGCGGACTCGCCAACAATTCTTAATTAAGATCTGTTTAAAAGAGGTTTAAACACGATGTGATTTGTCCTACTGTTTAGTCCCTTTTGTCCAACGGAATGATAATATTTTTTTTCTTTAAAAATTTCCGTCTCCTTCGTCCTTGCCCGCCTCCCCGCTCCCCCATTCCTTCCTCCCCCCCTCACCCAGTACACTGACCTGAGGTCTCTCCTCACCTCTGTCTCTCGCCCTCACCCTCACCCTCACCCTCACTCCTACGCCTCCTCACCGACCCTGGTGTCATGAGTTTAGAAATGAGGTAGCTGTTCATCACCAACTTGTTTTGACGCTCCGATTCCCTCCCCTGACCATACCATGTCTACCCGATATGGGGCAAGTTTGGGACAACCTTTTTATTGGTGGGGGAGGGGGAGGAGGGGGGTGGGGGTGCCTCCTGGTTTTTTCTGTGTGCTCTGTGTTTGTCATTTTCTGCCAAGCGATTTGATGTCGTAAGCCAGCATTCGTTTGGAGTTTATGGGCCTGTCATTATTATTTCATCGTGGGAGCAAGAGTGGCCGTACTCGTTTGTTTTATCCCTGTCTAC
>JADBJO010032768.1:7500-12500 GCA_016801955.1 Conus betulinus
GATCAGCGAGGGCGGCCTATTGTCTGCACCTTTTTTTCTTCTGACTGCGCGTAAAACCAGCGTGTGGTGCGCTTCAAACTCGACCATTTGATACCAGCAGTAGTTAAAGCATGGTGCGAAGCCAGCCAGTCTTCAAAAGGGGACAATCAGATCTAAACATGACGCGTTTCGATCTTTTAGGTTTTCTTCAGGCAAGAAAAAATCACCTCAGAACAACTGTTGTCCTGAGGGTTGTTTCTCTTGCCTGAAGATGAAACCCTAAGAGGTCGAAAACACGTCATTTTTTGTCTTGTGATCGTTCGTTGTCCTTGTTGTTCGGCAGAGTTTATTTTTAACCACTTTTTTGAAAAAAGATCTGTTTAGATTTTCGCATGCAGTAGCTTCACTCTGCATCTCAAGGGGGACAGTGAGATCACCAGGAGGGAGGGGTGACTGCTTGTAGTGTGTGGGATGGAACACCAGGTAACGACAGGCGGAACACGCTGCCCCCTGCCCCGCTACCTCTGTGGAAGGTCCACTCACAGTGACCGCCGCCGCATTTCGTCGAGGCCTGCTAGCTGAAAACAATCTATGCGTTACGCGTCCTCTGCAATCAGGTGCAGATGCACTCACGCGCACGCCTTTTTGCTCTCTCTTACACATACACGCATGCATACACACACAATCATGCACGCGCGCGGCACACACACACACACAACACGCGCGTGCGCGCGCGCACGCACGCCACATATACGCACACGCACGCACACACACACACATACACACATGCACGCACACATATACACAGGCACACGCACACACGCACGCACACGCGCGTCGGGGCGCGCGTGCACACACACACACACACAAACACACACACACACACACACACACGAATATAAGTAACAAGTACATGATATACTGTACATGTGTCAACTGACAGCCTCTGCCTTCCTGTCCGCTTGTTGGGTCAAAAACCTACTATACTCTGATTGTCTGTCTGTCTGTCTGCCTGCCTGCCATGTTGTCTATGTCTCTCTGTTTCTGTTCTCTCGTCTGTCTGTCTGTCTGTCTGTCTGTCTGTCTGTCTGTCTGTCTGTCTGTCCTCTCTCTCTCTCTCTCTCTCTCTCTCTCTCTCTCTCTCTCCTCTCTCTCTCTCTCTCTACAGTGAGCTGTCTTTCTTTGTGTGCTCTCGGTTTCTTTTGCACGCAGGCAGGAAAAACGCGCAAGCATACACGACCCAAACGCATGCACGGACGCATGCATGCATGAACGCACGAAACGAAAACACACGACCACACACACACCACACACACACACACACACACACACACACACAACACACCCACACTCTCTCTCTCTCTCTCTCTCACTCATCACTCACACCGCAGACGCACGCGCGCACACACACATACAGAGTAAACTATGTGTGTGTTGCCTGCTGTTAGAAAGAAACAGAATAAACGATTTTTTTTTTGAAGAAAGAGGTCAAAATCTGATGAACAAATAAAATGTAGGCAACTAAAAAGAATAATGGGGGATGGGGAGAGAGAGAGAGAGGAGAGATGCGGGACGATGAGGGATGAGAGAGAGAGAGAGAGAGACAGACAGACAGACAGGCAGACCCAGAGGACGGAAGACAGACACACATCAAAACACCACACACACAACACAACAAACAACACACAACCACACGCACGCACGCCACGCACGCAAGCACGCACGCACGCACCACGACACACACACACACACAACCACACACACACACTGCAAAGTCTGTTGTCATTAAGCACAATGACAAGGGCTACTTGATACTGATACGTGAAAGGTTAAAGAGTGGCCCGTGGCCATGCCTGGTGTCTATTGAAGAGCACACGGGTGCTTGGTGTGGTGGGTGTGAAACCTCAGGAGGACGCCCATCACGGGGTTACAGTAAGACAGAGGAAGAAGGCCATACGTGCCCCCCACAATGGGGGGAAAAAAGGAATCTTAACCACCGTCAATGGAATTAGATCGTTCAGGGTGTGTGGGCGCTACTGAGTATAGAAGTTGCCAGAGTAGACTGGACAGGGACCCATGATGGACAAAACCATTTACTTACTGTTTACAAAGGTTTGAAGAGGAGTAAGTTGTGTGGGTGTGTGATGTGAGTGTGTGCTGTGTGTGTTGTGTGTGCGTGCGTGCGTGCGTGCGTGCGTGCGCGCGCGCGCCGTACGTGCGTGGTGTGTGTGTGTGTGTGTGGGGGGGGGGGGGGGGGGTCGGTAGGTGTACACGAGACAACCCTGGTAGGCTAGAGCCATTTCAGAAAATTTTGGCTTGCACAAACAAAAAAATTGAGGAAGCTGAGAGCGGGCGCGAGCGGGATGGGTGAGGTGTATGGTGTGTGGTGTCGTGTGATGGTGTAGTGTGTGTAAAAAGCAACACGCGCAAAGAGCGGGCAAGCGTGTGGGTGTGTGTGGTTGATTGCCTTTTGGTGTCTTTGGGGCCCTCGGGTCTGCTTTTAGCTCTGCTCGTGGTGCGGTGGTTCGTAGAGTGAGTTGTGTGTGATACATGCAGTGAGTGTGTGTGTGAAGGTGTGGAAACGAGGGTAGGGGCACTAAGTGGCGTGTTTGTGTACGTGCGTGTGGTGTGAGCTGCTATGAGTGTGAGCGCGCAGCGCTCGCGAGAGGCAGAGCGCGTGGATAATGTGTGATTGGTGAGTGTGTATACGTTTGTTGGTTGTGTGGTGTAGTGCTGTGTGGTGTGGTGTGCTGCGTGTGTTGAGAGCAAGAAGACCCTCCCAACCATTTTTTTTTTCTGATGCGTGTGGTGCTCTGTCGTGCCGCTGTCGAGCGCGCGCGCTCGCTGTGTGAACACGTCCCCTGCGTGCAAAGGTGGTGTGCGTGGGTCTGTGTGTTTGTGTTGGTTGTGTGCTGTGTGTGTGTGTGTGTGTGTGCTGGTGTCAAGGACTGGACGACCGAAAAATTTTAACCTAGTTCATATGTTTTCTTTCTGTTAGTCTTTTTTCTCTTATGGGGTCGTGTGTGGGTCGTGTCGGGTGCGTGTGGGTGGGTGTCGTTGTGTGCTGTGTGTCGTGGCTGCCGTGATCGTGTGTTGTTACCACCGACGTGAGCTTTTTGCGCGCCCTCCTGCGCGCGCACTGCAGCGCACGCGTGTTGTGTGTTTGTGTGTTGTGTGTGTGTGTGTGTGGTGTGGTATGCAATGATTACCGGGCCGAACCGCCCGAACATTTTTACAACCTGGTTCAGTAGGTGTCTTTATTTCTTCTTTTTGGGGTATTTTCGTTCTTTCTTTTTCTTTTTTTTTTTTTTAGTGGATCAAAACCCGAGAATAGAACCAATCAGAAATCCGTTAATACGTTAACAACCAGTTAACAATACAGTAAAAAAAAAAACAAAACTCAAGGACCCCTTGAACCACTTTTTAGCCACACACAGATAGGAAAATTGTGAAGGAAGCCACGGCTTAAAAAAATAAACTCAGAGCGATTCCTATTTTCTTTCATGATGCGGTTACCTTTTTGGTTTTGCTTTGTTTCATCCCCAACCCGATTATACAGGATTAGGATAGTGGTGTGGTTCTCTCTCGACGTTTGGCACGATAGGTTTTACTGGCTTGGACGTAGGAAGGAGCCAGGCCTCTCCCTCGACACACGTTCGTAAGACACATCCCGCTATAACGCTTAGTTAGTAGCCATTGCAGCCAGAGGGAGGTCGGGGATCTTTTTCTCGGCCTTCCGTTGGCACGAAGAAGAGGAATTTCGGGACCACTCTGGTTTGTACTCGGTTCTACAAGAACAGGAGTAAAAGAAGAGTACCCTTACAGCCAATGGAGGCCCAAGAAAGACACAGGACGTCCTAGATTTTGCGGCGGTGCCCATGGTCTGGCCCCCGTCGGTAACAAAGGCTGGTCACTCGCCTCCCGGACAAGAAACCTGCGGGGGCCGAGTCCGTCGTTCTGAAAATATTGTTTTGCAGGTGTAGGTTGTTGGTATCCTTAGGGGTTAATTTATGTATACGGTCATCGATGTTTTGAGCGTTACCAGATAGCGTCGTACTAATGGCCTTAGTAACGGCCCCACATGGTTTTCAGTCCCACCTCGTCGTAAGATGCCCTTGCATGCGCTATGTCAAGTGACCCGAACGAAATACATTCAATGGACCGCAGGAGGAGTGTGACGTTTTTTTTTTTTTATTGTTCTTTTGTTTTTATCTTTGAACCCCGCCATAATACCTAGGATTCAATTTTCCTGCTATGGCGGGTTTAAATAACGTTAGTATCAATAACGGACTGTTAGTCAGGGTATTCCATCGTAAACTGTATGCATGTACAGCGTATTCACGATAAAATGGGCATTGGAGGAGAATCGTTGATATGGCTTTGCATCTTGTTTTGCATGGACAGGAAGCAGACTATTTTTTTGCCTTTCCGGTCATAATAAACGAAAATCTGTTTGTTCTTACTTGAGGCGCGGCCCCAGCGGAGAAACAACGCCAGTGAAAAAGGCAGCAGCAGCCGGCATGTGAATTTGGCTTTGCATCCCTATGAAAATCACATCAGGTGACGGATAATTGAGTCCACCAGGATCAGATTACAACGAGGGCGTGGTGGACTTGTTCTTAGTTCGGTCCAACTAGCCCACACCCCCCCCCCCCCTTCCGCCCCCACCACCACCCCCGCCCCCCCCGCCCCCCCCCCCTCCCCCCCTTCCCTCCCTTCCCATCGCCTTTCCGATCTGAAAATCTTGCGGCACTGAAGCTTAGGGTAAATCTGCGAGTGTTGTGGAAAGTTGTTGCCAGAAGATCAAACTCTGTATTGGAAGCCATGGAACCTGAAAGATACTGTTTTCTGCAACCAGCACCCCCCCCACCCCCCGTACACACACACCACCACACCCCACAACACACACAAACACACACACACAACCAACCCAAAACCCACACACCACCACAACACCAAACACACACATACACACCACACACAGACGGGTGAATCAGATCGACCCCAGCCCGTTTATGTGA
>JADBJO010032769.1:0-10000 GCA_016801955.1 Conus betulinus
CATGTACAGGTTGGGTTCATCACATCACGTGACTTTGTCATGATCCCCCCTGTACAGGTGTTTGTTTTATCACGTCACGTGACCGTCACGACTCACCCTGTACAGGCTGGCTATCACATTATGTGGCTGTCACGATCCACCCTGTACATGTTGGTTTTATCACACCACGTGACTTTTGTCATGTCTCACCCTGTACAGGTTGGTTCATGACATCACGTGACTTTGTCACGATCCACCCTGTACAGGTTGGTTTATCACATCACGTGACTGTCACGATCCACCATGCACAGGTTTGGTTTATCACATCACGTGACTTTGTCATGATCCACCCTTTTACAGGTTGGTTCATGACATCACATGACTGTCACGATCCACCCTGTTCAAACTGGTACAATACTTCATAATCTGTTCTGGGCGTAAGATTCACCACTTTATATACTTGTGCACTTATGAAAACAAGACCTCGAAGCATTTGTTCTGGGGCTACCAGTGTGTTAAAAAAATAAACATAAAAATTAAAAAAAATTCTGGACAGGTTTGAAAGACTGGGTTCATGGAACTTGTACAAAATTGTGCTCCTGAATCAGACCGAAACGTGATGCTTGGCGCGTGCACCCAGTTGAAGACTCGTGCAGTAATGGATTTCATACAAAAAATACAGACCGGTAGATAGATACATCAGATTATCATGCAAGCTGCGGAATATTAAGGCCAATCTGAAAGGGTTTTTTTTTTTTAACAGAAGTATGGAGGTGAGAGATAATGTCACGCAGTTACTGGAACACTGGATGATTTACAATTAAAAAAAAAATAAAAATAAAAACCTGGCTTTCCCCAAACCCACTTACTGAAAGCTTGGACAGGATACGAACTGTCATTCTGGCGCTATCAGTATCAGCAAGAAATAGAACCGACGTGTCATTGTTTGGGGCTATATTTTGAGAGTGTGCGAGGTCTACTACGGCATAGAATTCTTCGGAAGTGCTGTAGTTCTGTTATTTGCCTGTGCGATATGGTATTCTTTTTTTCTTTCTTTTTCTTTCTTGTCTTGACTTCATTCCTTTTGTTTTAATTTCTGCTCTAATTTTGCGTCAACTGGTCGTGTTGTTTGGCCCACTCAAAATGTTGACTTGAATTCATCGGAAGGATATTTAACAGTATATTTTACTAGTTAACTTGCGTTGTAGTAGAATACATTAAAGATCGGTGTATGAGTGATGTGCTGTGGTGTGTGTGTGTGTGTGTGTGGTGTGTGTGTGTGTGTGTGTGTGTGTGTGTGTGTGTGTGTGTGTGTGTGACAGGAAGGGGGGGGTGGGGGGGGGGGGGGGGTAGGAGGGGTTGTGGTTTTGTATTGTTTTGTATTCTCTGTGTGTGAGTTTGTGTGTGTGTGTGTGTGTGTGTGTGTGGTGTGTGTGTGTGTGTGTGTGTGTGTGTCGCGCGCGCGCGCGCGCGCGCGCGTGCATGTGTGTGTGTGTGTGTGTGTGTGTGTGTGTGTGTGTGTGTGTGTGTGTACATGGGCATGATGTGATACGATTTTGCACAGTCGTCTCTCTCTTAGATATGCATTTTTTTTCCGCTGTCCAGTCCCGGTCTTTTGTGCCACCTCAGTGGCATTGCACCCACGCCGCTCATTCCGAACCCCCCGTCCACAGCCCCAGTCCGGCCCAGCCTGCCACAGCCCCGGCAACAGCAATCCCCAGAGAGCAGTCAATGTCAAGTCGTCAAGAGGCAACTCGCCGGAGGAGACACTGCACTGCTGCCGAATCACTTCGGTGGTGTGTTCGGTGGTTGCCTGTTCTGCTCAGGACACCACCTACTAAGGCCCTTACTGACGACAATGATGGCTTAGTCGCGGAGCCGGCTTGAGTGAGCTGTCCCTCTGAGGGGCCAAGGACAGCCGTTTGTGATGTAGGTGTGGGTGTCTGTAAGTCTTGAAGGGTGGGATCATGGAGCTACTGGCGCCTATTATGAGTCTCTAGGAATCGGGTGACCCGTTATGGGTCTCTAGGAATCGGGTGACCCTGTATGGGACTCGGGTTACATGTATGGGTCTCTATGAATTGGGTGACCCATGATGGGTCCACAGGAATCAGGAGACCCAGTATGGGTCCATAGGAATCGGGTGACCCATGGGTCTATAGGAATCGGGTGACCCATGATGGGTCTATAGGAATCGGGTAACCCATGGGTCCATAGGGATCGGGTGACCCATGATGGGTCTCTAGGAATCGGTGACCCATGATGGGTCTATAAGAATCAGGTGACCTATTATGGGTCTATGGGAATCGGATGACCTATTATGGGTCTCTAGGAATCGGGTGACCTAGTATGGGTCTCTAGGAATCGGGTGACCCATGATGGGTCTCTAGGAATCGGTGACCCATGATGGGTCTATAGGAATCGGGTGACCTATTATGGGTCTGTAGGAATCGGATGACCTATTATGGGTCTTTAGGAATCGGGTGACTCATTATGGGTCTCTAAACCTTTAACATCGGTCTAGGACGCAGCGTCTGATTCTGGGTCACTTCACTTTTAAACCCGTTATTTTCTGTCCCATCTTCTGCACCACCTCAGTGGCATTGCACCCTCACCGCCCATTTCCGACACCCCTCCCCCAGTCTTCCCAACTGAGCCCGTAGCAAACTCAACTCGGGGTAGGAGCCGGTCGGGGTAGAAAAATTCCCACATGACTCTAATGGAAATTGAACCCACGACCTCCCAGCCGGGAGTCCGCGACGCTAATCACTTCCCCACGGCGGCTGGTTTCAGTTTTAACCTTGATCTTGGTGAACTGACGCACCTAGGGTCACGTGATTTTTTGACCTGCAGTTGGGAATGGGGAGTAAAGATCTGGGAGAACATAGACTTTTGCGGTATGATAACACGGGGAAGCGTAGATTCGGAGTGGGGGGGGGGGGGGGGGGGGGGGGGGGGGGGGGGGGGGGGGGGGGTGGGGGGGGGGGGGGGGGGGGGGGGGGGGAGAGAGTGGTGGGGGTGGTATGGATCTAAGGGGGCACAGACCTGAGATCCCAACGGCATGGCATTGTGTATGAATATGTTTTTGTGTAAGTGTTGTGTGTGTGTGTGGTGGAGGGGGGGGGGGGGGCGAGCATGTGTAAACGTGTGTGTGTGTGTGTGTGTGTGTGTGTGAGAGAGAGAGAGAGAGAGAGAGAGTGTGTGTGTGTGTGTGTGTGTGTGTGTGTGTGTTTGTGTGCGTGCGTGTATGTATGTGTGCCTGTGTGTGTATGTGTGAGTATGTGTGTTAAAGAGACAGACAGACGTAGAAGAGAGAGAGAGAGAGAGAGAGAGAGAGAGAGAGAGAGAGAGAGAGAGCACTTGAACACAGACTTAACTGTGATCGTAGCTAGACAAGATCTTGATCAACAACAACAACAACAACAACAACAACAACAACAACGACGACGACGACGACGACAAAAATGAAACTGACACACTCTCTCTCCCCATTTAAAGTTTTTTATTTTCCACCGAGGGGCATCAGCCACAAGTTCAGTAGCTAACTATGTGTATGATTTCCGTATAAAATATAAAAAAAAAATCACATCATTCCATCAGCTTCCTTCTTAGTTACAAATTAAAATCACAATTCAAGGGAAAAAAATCAAAGGGGTGAAGCCTTACCAGGTTGTCAGCATTCTGAAATAGCAATTTTTTTTTTTTTCTTCAATGTTGACATAATTTTGAAGATTACTAAAGTGGATATTTTCGAAAATTAACAATCTTCAGCGTAATACCGAAACGGTTTTCTCTTTTTATATTCACGGGGGTGAACTCTTCGGCTTGTTTTCTTTGGGTTTTTTTTTTTTTTACCTCCCGCCCTGGAGAGCAAGCAGGGGAGATAAATCAGGTTTGAAGTCTTTATGACATTTTCTCCTCATATCCCAAATCACGGCATTGTCTTTTATTAATTAATATAACAGATGAACTGACCCAGTGGATAAAGCCCCTTGATCAAATTCGGCGACTCTCGAGAATGGATGGATGGATGGATGGATAGCTAGCTAGCTAGCTAGCTAGCTAGCTAGATAGATAGGTAGATAGATAGATAAGATAGATAGATAGATAGATAGATACGATTAGATTACGATTAGATTAGATTAGATTAGATTAGGATAGGATAGGATAGATGGTGGGTGGGTGGGTGGGTAGATAGATAGATAGACAGATAGATAGATCGACGGATGGGTGGGAAGTTAGATATGTAGACAGGCAGGCAGGAACGCACGCAGCCAGGCAGGTAGGCATGCAGGTAGGTTAGATTAGATTAGATATATTAATGGATAGATGGATGGATGGATAGATAGATAGAATGATAGATAGATATGCAGAGAGAGAGAGAGAGAGAGAGAGAGAGAGAGAGAGAGAGAGAGAGAGAGAGAGAGAGAGAGAGGATATATATACAGATAAATAGATAGAAAGATGGATAGGAAGAGAGACAGATAAACTGATAGATGATAGAAGCCGATAGTACACAAGTCGCGTCCAAACAAGATTAAACCGATGTTTTCCTTTAGACCGGAATTATTCCTGTGCCCAGGATATTGACTGAAGCATGCGACCCCCCGAAGAAAATGAGAAATTCCTTGTAGTCTGATGAACAAACAAACAGAAATCACATCTACGCATCTTTTGCTTTTTTTTTTTTTTTTTAATCCAATGTCTTGTCCTTTGTGAAGTGCTTCAAGAGTGATGCACCGACTACCTACACTTCTTTTCGTCGACTATATGTCTGTTCAGTTTGTAAGTAGTATTGGTCAACAGGGAAGTGATGCATCTTTTCTCTGTGTAGATCCTAGAGTGTGTTTTCAATTTTTTAATTCTTTGCCTAAAACACTTGCATCGGAAACATGGTAAATCTAAACCACTCATGGGGATGAATTACATTTTTAAAAGATTACCTCCTTTTCCTTATCGATTTTTGATAGAAAAAAAAAAAAGTACAAAGCGTGTTTCTTTATACGTTCCAAATCCCACGTAGATATGCGTTCAGATGATTCTATCGCTTTGTCACGTTTCATTCATTAGGACTGGCGGTTTGCGGAAACTTCAAACAGAAATGTATCGGACACTTTACAAAACTGGTCACCTTCGTTTTGACGACTGTATTTCCTCAGTCTCGGTGGTCCCAATACATTTACCCCTCCCTTTGCCGAGTCTCCAGAAAAGGAGGTAACGCTCCGAAACCCGTGTCAAGGCCAGGCCAACACGATGCTTCCTCCGGAAGGAATTGTTCGCGTGTTGCCTTTGAGGGGAACTGCACGGTAGGTCTACTGAAAGAAGCCTTTTTCCCCGTAGGAAAGGTTTATTTACCAGTTGGCTGTTCAAGAGACATTTAAACCTGTGCGCCTCTGTCTCTGTCCTCTGTCTCTGTCTCTGTCTCTCTCTCTCTCTCTCTCTCTCTCTCTCTCTCTCTCTCTCTCTCTCTCTCTCTCTCTCTCTCTCTCTCTCTCTCTCTTAACCTACTGTCCTAAATTTGTCAAGCTTTTAAGGCTGTAAGATCGATCAGGTATATTTACATTTCCTTCCTCCGGTATTGAGATGTTCTGTTCAATAGATAGATAGATAGATAGATAGATAGATAGATAGATAGATAGATAGATAGATAGACAGACAGACAGATAGACATGCAGACAGACAGGAAGACAGATGAAATCATAAAGAAATAGATCAGTAGATAGATAGATGAATAGACGGATGGATGATTGAAAATCTCAGTGATAAAATAGATACGTAGATACACAGACAAACAGATAGACAAATAGATGGATGGATAAATAGATATATAGACAGAGTACATAGGACAGCATATATAGATAGATAGATAGATAGATATATAGATAGATAGATAGATAGATAGATAGATAGATAGATAGATAGATAGATAGATAGATACTTAGATGGAAAGATCGATTGATCGATAGATAGAGGGATAGATAACTGAAGTTCCATGTACTGAATATATTTTGAATCAGAGGCTTGGATGGTTCCCATACGCGGCTAGTGAAGGGATGGTACGTTGTAATGTTTTGGGTTTGTTTTTGTGTGCTTTTTTTTTCATTCCGATGTCCCCTGCCCCCTCCCATTTTTTTTCTAAACGTTGTTGCCAAATCATTGTTTTTAATGACGGAGGAATGGTTAGCTTACTCGAAGAGAGAGAGAGAGAGAGAAAGAGAGAGAGGGGGGGAAGGAGGGAGTGAGGGGAGAGAGACAGAGGGAGAGGGAGGGAGAGAGAGAAGAGGAGAGAGAGAGAGAGAGAGGAGAGAGGGGGAGAGAGAGAGAGAAAGAGGGGGGGGAGGGGAGGGAGAGAGACAGGGAGAGAGAGAGAGAGAGACAGGAGAGAGAGAGAGAGAGAGAGAGAGAGAGAGAGAGAGAGAGAGAGAATTTGTAACAACTTTTTTTTCTGTACGTAGAGGATCCACCAATTCTTCGGTATATTAAACAAGATTAATGCTACATTTCATGGCCAGAAGTTGGACTTATTTCCTTTCCAGCTAAATGCGGCCGATAGATTGTGGCTGTAGGTTTGGTTTTTTTTTTTTTTCATCCGTTCATTGTATATAGTCATGTCCCGTGATTGGTACATATTCTGGGCGTTATTCATATAGTCTAGACGCAGCGATGATTCCTGTGTAGCGTGTGTACATGACGTGGTTTGGCGGATCAGAGTGCTGGGGGGTCATTGTTCAATGGCCTCCTCATCCATCTGCAACAACAACAACAACAACAACAACAACAACAGCCGTTAAGTGAATTTTTCAACGTCAGTCATCAACCTTCGTCGTCATCATCACCCCCGTCGTCGTCGTCGTAATCATCGTTTTCATTATGAATATTGTCGTCATCATCATCGCATTATCATCATCAGCGGTAGGAACATTATCATCATCATCATCATCATCATCATCATCATCTCTAGCATTATCATTACGTTTGTCATTAAAAGTATGATTTAAGTTTTTGTTCGTTGTTGCTTTGGTGGTCGTCATCAGCATGATAGTAACTTCTGTGTTGTTTTGCACTTGGCAAATAACTGTGTTTTGTGTTAAACTATTTTGTGTTAATTTTAAAGAACGTTAACTAGCAAAAATGATGCTGGTAATGCTTGTAATCATCATCATCATCATCATCATCATCATCATCGTCATCATCTTCATCACCATCATCATCTTCATCATCATCATCATCATTATCATCATCATCATCTACATCATCATCATCATCATCATCATCATCATCATCATCATCATCACCATCATCTTCATCATCACCACCATCATCGTCACCACCACCACCACCACCACCACCACCACCACACCACTACCACCACTACCACCACCACTACCCAATGGTGTGCCAGTGGCCACTATTAAACGTCATAATGCCACGTACATTGCAACAACAACAGCAACAACAACAACAACAACAAAAACGACACTTAAAATTAACCCAAAAGGGTACATGAAGCACTGTCCGGATGGTGTGCTTACACGGCACATAGAAGACGTTCAGTGGTAACTTGACCAACAGGATAATTTCCAGTTTGGTGACGTTCAACAACAGATACAACAACAACAACAACAAGTAACAGATAGGCTTGGAGTCATGGCAACTTGTGAAAATGATTGAAAAAAGGGTTAGATGGTGTGACAAGAACCAGTGAAATTATGGCAAAAATTATCTATCCATTATTTTTGTTTATTTATACATTTTTTTTTTAGATTTAAAGTTGAACGGGTGCGGAAATTTCATGGTGGACAAAATACTTGTGTACCGGTGGTGCCTCGCAAGCTCGGCTTATTTGTGCAACACACATAATTTGCTATAAGAGAGAGAAAAAAAAAATGGTCATGAGCAATTTGTGAGAAAATCAATGTTGAGAAACATTATGTGAACACATTCTTTGGCATCAAAATGGCGTACTGACCAAACAAAGATTGAAAACAAAAGCTTTATTTGAACTTTGTACCCTTTGGGGGGTAGGTACCTGTATTTTGTTGGTGGTAGTAGAAAGTGGCTAAGCCTACGTAAGAAAAGACAGAGCTAACTATGCTTCTACATTCTTAAGTTTACGTACCGTGTCTACATGAAAAATTGTATCGTATAGTATTTCAGCTGACCAACCTGAATTTAATATATATGGTGCCCAGTTTGTATGACTTTACTACATTTATTCGTTTTAGAGTTGTCCGTTGCATGTGGATACAACACCACGCCGTCACTATCATTCAATTTTTTTTTTTTTTTCCACGTCAGATTCATCATCAGGCACAAATAGATCATCTGCATGTGAAATGCTGATATGCCTAAACAGTTCACAACTCAAAATGGCACTCGCGTTTACCGACAGTATTAATTCAAATTATGTTTAAGTAGCCGCCCAACAATGCCACGATATCTTTCAGTTTTTTATTTCTAACTGCTTCATTCGCTTTTATTTATATACATTTTTTTTCTCCTCTACAGTTGCAGAATTACTCTCTCTCTCTCTCTCTCTCTCTCTCTCTCTCTCTCTCTCTCTCTCTCTCTCTCTCTCTCTTTAATAAGTCGGGCGATTTGCAGAAAGTAAGAAAGTTCAGTTCAGTGGTTTATTTTACGTCTGTCCATCACAGGTAATCTTAGACAATAAGCAGCTATACAATCTACGCTAACACTCACAAAACATCTCTGTAGTTTCCAGAATAAGAAAGTTCAGTAAACTGGTTTGTTGTACGTCTGTCCATCAGAGATGGTAATAAGCAGCCATGCAATCTGCACCAAGTGATTCTCATATAACTCCACAACCCATCAAATAGATCTCAAGACTTCAACATCATAATCTCCAGCAAGTTCAGGTGAGCAACCACCGCTGCAACATCAATAATACGTGGGCCTATATTTTGATGGTAAGTAACGAGAAGATCCTTCTCCTTATAAAGGGTTGGACTGTCACTGACAAAAACATTACGGGAGTCCTCCCAATTGAATAAAGGCGGGAGGGGGACGGGGGTCATCTTCCAAACTGTCAAAAAAAAAAAAAAAAAAAAATTCAGGAGAAAGGGGAGTGTGTGTGTGTGGGTGTGTGGGGGGGGGGGGGGGGGGGGGGGGGGGGGGGGGGGGGGGATGGGCACACTTTTCCGAATTTTCATAGCAGCCTGGAAACGGATTGGGGGGGGGGGGGGGGGGGGGGTGTGAAATGGGATTTATTTTCTAAGCTGTCTTAGAAAGTCGAGGGGAGTCGGGGGGGGGGGGGGGGGGGGGGGGGGGGGGGGGGTGGGGGGGGGGGGGGGGGGGGGGGGGGGGGATGAAGAGTGACTCTTCTTCTAAATTTTAATAAAATTGGTGAAGTAGGAGTGGGGGGGGGGGGGGGGGGGGGGGGGGGGGGGGGTGTCCAGATTCTTGTAAAAGCAGGTATTGGGGGAGTAAGTGACTCTCATTTACCATGTATTAGGTGTGTTTTTTTTTATTTTTATATTTTGGGCTTCGAATATCGGAGGTGTGGGTAGGTAGGCAGAAGACTGTGTGGCTACCCATATTTTTTTTTCCGTCAGTCATTTGTGTTCTGCCCAGCTGTGCATACGTGTGTCTGTCTTCGTTTGAAAATGCATTGAAGCAAGCAAGTGCACGTGCGTGCGTTCGTGTAAAAAAATGCTTTATCTGCATAGAGTGCACACACACACACACACACAACACACACACACACACACACACACACACACACACAAGCGCGCGCGCACACACACACACACAGAGCAAGCTCTTTTATCTAGACAACACGCATGCACATACAAATGCGCGCGCGCACACACACACACACACACACACACACACACACACACTCTCTCTCTCACACTCCTTTTCCCTCACACACCACACACACGCACACACACACACACACTCTCACACGAACACACACACACACACACACACACACACACACACACACACGAACACACACACACACACACACACTCTCTCTCTCCCTCACTTTCTCCATCAC
>JADBJO010032770.1:7500-12500 GCA_016801955.1 Conus betulinus
GTCAGAACTACGTTTGCCTGTCTGTTTTTGGTTTGTTTCTTTCCTTGCTTGTTTGTTCGGGAGGTTTTTTCTGCTGCTTGTTTTTCGTGTCCTAAACAGCAGCCACAGCTCTTTGTCTTGAAGTAAAAAAAACAGTGATCAAGACCTTTTTGGAGCTGGTTAGCTCGCACGACGAGCTCTCTCTGAGATCATGATGGTGGGTCATTAGGATCAGACCCCTGGTGCCTCCGACCAACATCACCAGACAAACGCTGGACTTGGGGGGTTCTATTAAACCTACCACCGCATACTCTCCTGCATTCAATGAGCACTGACCTCACAAACTCTACTTTCCACAAGCAACTGTCTGTGTCTCTGTCTGTCTGTCTGTCTTGTCTGTGTCTGTCTGTCTGTCTGTCTCTCTCTCTCTCTCTCTCTCTCTCTCTCTCTCTCTCTCTCTCTCTCTCTCTCTCTCAAGCTTACAATATGCTTATAAATCAAGACAGCAATAACAAAACGTGCTGGGTATCAGATATCCGCAAGCTGCTTACGATGTACGGTTTTGGTTATGTGTGGCTTAATGGAGGTGTGAAAATGCGCCTTGGTTCCTAAGACTTTTCAAGGAACGTTTAACCGATTATTGTTGGAAACAAGGATGGTGCAGTAGGCTCCAGGAACATGACAGATATTCTATATACAAAACGCTTAAATCCGAGTTTTCATTAGAAGCGTATTTCGAGTGCATCAGAAATAAGGCATTAAGGGATATCTTCATACGATTCAGACTTGGTATCACAGATATTATAACTCATAAATTCTGCTTTTACCCAGATCTCTCCATGCGCTTACGTTGCCCGTTATGCAACGTTCAGCCGGATGATGAATTTCATTTTCTGTTCTACTGTCAGCATACTGTACAATTGAGAACCAAAATATATCCCACGTCACCTGACTCGAAATTCGTCAAAGGAATTAACAATTCTGAATAGCAGGAACTTTATGAATGATACTGCTTGTTTTATTTATCACAGTATGAAATTAAGATCAGGTAGTCAAATTTCGTTAGTTACATTGCTTTTTTTCTCTATATTCTACCTGGGCTGATGGCCACGTATTCAATATCTTTACTGTGTGCGTGCATGCCTTTCTGTCGGCTAATCAGCATGTGTGTGTGTGTGTGTGTGTGTGTGTGTGTGTGTGTGTGTGTGTGTGTGTGGTGTGTGTGTGTTTGTGTGAGAGAGTGTGTGTGGTGTGTGTGTGTGTGTGTGTGTGTGTGTGTGTGGTGTGTGTGTGTGTGTTTTGTGTGTGTGAGAGAGTGACACGAGAGAGAGAGAGAGAGAGAGGAGAGAGAGATGTGTGCGTGTATCTGCGCTTGCACGCTCGTGCATTGTGTGTGTGTGTGTGTTGTGTGTGTACGTGTGCGCGCGCGCCGCGCGTTTTTGTAGTTATTCTTTTTGTAAGTGTTTATTGTGTGTCTGTGTTCGCTTTCAAATTAACGTTAGAGTCTGCAATGCCCGACACGAATGATGTAACAAATCCATTGTGATATGAGCAAATGCTTACGTCAGTAAGCCATCTGAATCTGAATCTCTCTCTTAAACCCAATCATATCCATGGCAATTCTCCCCAAGAGAATCAAGTTCCTGTTAAATGCAGCACGATTAATATGCCAAAACATGAAAACCAGTTTACTGGGACTAGTAGTTAATGACAAAGCATTGGAAGAATTGTTTTCTGTAAACTTGTAGACCCCAATACCGATAATAAAGAAAAGTCTACATCGGTCCAAACATTATTTCTAAACTCTGAAAAAAAATCCAATGAAATATTCGAACTTGACTTATCCAAGAAAGCACTCCATGTAAATGAAAAAACAAAAAATCTCGATCACCACACTTAAGCTTTTTTTCTGTCATGCATTCATTCAACTAGATACAGGTCAAGCACCAAAAGCTGGGCTAGTGAGTAGTTCTTACCGACTGCCACTTAACAGTTTATACAGACGTTCTGTAAAACTCTTTTGCCTGAAATATTCTTCTCTTCCTCCACGAAATCAATGATCGTAGACAGCTCGACATTGTCCCTTTAGCTTTTCCTTGTAGTTTGGTTCTTTCTTTCTTTCTGCGTGCGCAGGCTGATACTCTGTGGACACTCCCTGTGTAGACAGGCAAGTATAAATCCCATCTACCCCCGCATAGGGAGTGGAGTTTTTGTGTGTATGACCGTTTTTTCATCCCGCCATTAAGGCAGCCATACTCCAACTTCGGGGAAGGTGCATGCTATGTATAACGTGTGTCATCCATACCAACGGCCAAACTGGCCTTCTCTTCCGAAAGTTGGGTGATGGGATTTTTACGTGTGTGCAAGATGTTATGCGTGCGTTCACACACGGAACCTCGGTTTATAGTCTCATTCGAAGGACTATATGGGAAAGGAGTCAGAACCAATGTTAAAACTCCGAGGGAAAAATCCCCCTGTGCAGAAACGACCCGGCGGAGATTCGAACCCGCGACCCCCGGATCACGAGTCCGGCGCTCTACCAACTGAACTATTTCGGCCCCCGCCTGTAGTTTCAATACAGTTTTTTTTTTTTTTTCTTTTTTTTTTTTCAGCCATGAATAACTTAACACCCACCGATCCGCTGAGGAAATTCCTTGCAAGCAATGCCAGTAGCGAGAGTATCATTTTAACCCCTCGGTCCTGGACTGATCATTTAGGCTTTTGGTTCACCTTATTCTAACAGGAAATGGTGGGTTAAAGTGAGGGAAAGACATCCAGTGCAAATTCAGCGTCTTTATGAAGAGTCAAATTTTCACTGTTCTGTTTTAACGAAGGGCGAAGTCGTGTCCCTTCCATCCAAAGACCGAAAACGTACTGGAGTTTTTGTTCATGCATGTGTGTGTGGTGTGTGTGTGTGTGTGTGTGTGGTGTTGTGTGTGTGTGTGTGTGGTGTGTGTGTCTGTGTCTGTTCTGTCTGAGGGGGGGGGGGGTGGGAGAGGGGGGAGTGCACATGAGCCAGTATGTGTTTACATGTGTGGTGTGTGTGTGTGGTGTGTGTGTGTGTGGGTGTGTGTGTGTGTGTGTGTGTGTGTGTGTGCGCGCGCGCGCGTGCGTGTGTGATTATGTATGATGTGTGTGTGTGTGGTGGTGTGTGTGTGTGGGTGTGTGTGTGTGGTGTGTGTGTGGTGTGTGTGTTTGTGTGTGACTGTGCTTGTGGTCTGTGCGTTTGTGCAGCCTCTTTCTCACCCTTCTCCCCCCCCCCCTCCTTTCTCTCTCTCTCTCTCTCTCTCTCTCTCTCTCTCCTCTCTCTCTCTCTCTCTCTCTTCTCTCTTCATTATGCTTGTTTCTCGTTTTACCCCGTGATCCCCATCACTCCTTATCTGTCTGTAGTTTCCCGTTGCTGGGTCTCTGAAAAGACAAACCTTCTCGTCGTCGCTCTCCGAGCTTTTCTCAGTTTGTGAAACGGTCAACCCACCCATCGCCCTCCTCTCCCCACACCCGCTGACATCCCACTAACCATCTCTCTCTCTCTCTCTCTCTCTCTCTCTCTCTTCTCTCTCACACAACACACACACACACACACACACACACACACACACACACAACACACACACACACACCACACGCACACAACATGTATATATATATGTTGGGTGTGTGTGTGTGTGTGTGTGTGCATGTGCGCGCGTGTGGGTGTGTGTGTGTGTGTGCGGTGCGTGCGTGCGTGCGTGCGTGCGTGCGTGCGTGCGTGCGTGCGGTGCGTGCGTGCGTGCGTGGCGTGTGTGTGTGTGTGTGTGTGTGTGTGTGCATGTGTGTTGTTGCGCGCGCGCGCGCACGCGCGTGTGTGTTGGTGGTGTGTGTGTGCGTGTGGGGTGTGTGTGTGTGTGTGTGTGTGTGTGTGTGTGTGTGTGTGTGTATGTGTGTGTGTGGTGCACACGCGCATATATGTATATATCCTCCCTCCCTCTCTCCCTCTCTCTCTCTCTCTCTCTCTCTCTCTCTGCGTCCTTCCATCCCCTACCGTCTCCCAACCCCCAGCCTCCCGGTTCCCAGTCTGTCTCGCCCGAGCATCACTTCTTTGTATTCCTGATATTAAATATCAGACATGACAAAATCAGGAAAAACCTACCCGCCCTCCCCCCCCCCCCCCCCCCCCCCTTCCCTTCCGCCATCTCTACCTTCTACCCTCCACGCCCTTCCTCCACCCACCCCACCCCACCTCCCACCGCCCTCCATCTGCCCATTTCCATTTACTGCTCCCCTCCCCCTCAACACACCCGCGTGTTGTGTCGGGAGGGGGGGGGGGGAGGGAGGAGGGGGGTGGCGGGGTGGGGTAGGATGGGATGAGGGGGGGATGGGGGGATGGAAGGAAGGGTGGGTGGTGGGTTTGGGTTGGGGGGGGGGGGACGGGGGGGGGGAGCGGAAGGTCAAAAGAGGGTTGTAGCAAAATCACGGAGAAGAGGCAGAGGAAGGGAATGGGGGGGGGGAGGAGGGAAGACGGGGGGGTAGGGGAGGGGGAGGGTATGGTATGCTCTGTCAGCAAGACAGACAGACTGACAGAAAGGAGAGGCCAAGACGGCGTGACATCCAATTATGGCCCCACGTTGCCTGTCAAGCCGAGCGATTCTGTCCGTAGTTTCTTTAGCTCCTAGAGAGCACGTGCCTGGCGCGTGCACAGATGAGGGGGACAGGAGGGGCGGGGGTGGGGGGTGGGGGGATGTACGTGAGAAATTGAAGGATCGGGGGATGGAAAGAAGAGTCTCTCTCTCTCTCTCTCTCTCTCTCTCTCTCTATCTCTCTCTCTCTCGGGGGGGGGGGGGGGGGGGGGGGGGAGGAAAGCGGGGTCCGAGGGTGGAAGGCATCCATTATTATGGGACAGCTGGGAACAGACTCATCGTCAGCAGCAGCAGGAGGTTCTGCACGGCAGGAGAAGTTCTGTGCTCTGCATTGTCAACCTAAGTGTGTCTGCACACGCAGAATCCATCACAACCACCACCATCACACACCCTCTCTCTCTCTCT
>JADBJO010032771.1:0-2500 GCA_016801955.1 Conus betulinus
TAGCATTCTTCCCCTTAACTCATCAAACGTATCATCAATTGCTTAAGTTACAAATTGATGATAACCTTGCGCCATTGTATATCCCTGAGAAATATATTCAGAACTCATGTTCGAAATCATCTACCGCCGAAAACAGATCTTTCCTTCGTATGGCTCGCGTATTCAAGTGGAAGACTGTGTTGACTTTGTTGTTGTTGTTGTTGGTGTTGTTGTTGTTGTTGTAGCTGCTGCTGCTGCTGCTGCTGCGCTACTGTTGTTGTTGTTGTTGCATTGTCAAACCTCTGCCCCCCCCCCCCCCCCCCCCCCACCCCCCCCGCCCCCCCCCCCCCCGCCCCCCCCCCCCCCCCCCCCCCAAAAAAAAAAAAAAAAAAAAAAAAAAAACGAGCTGATTATCATCATTTCATTTTCATGCTCCCGTCTCACACGTTTCAGAACTCTGCACTATTTCCCACTGAAAAATACTGTTGAGACAGAAATTATTTTTCAACACCTGGCGAATGACCTCATTATGGATCTAAGATCCAAGTCAAAAATAGATTCAGGATTGAAAACAAGAGAGGTAGCTCTCAAATGTCGCTCGCTCGTTTCATTCTTGAAAGTGAATTAACTCTTAAAGTTCGACTTTCTTTTTTTTTTTTGACTCTTAATTTGGAACATAATAGGTTTACTACAGTTTATTGATCATAAAGGTTATGCATGAAAGTATCTCATGTAATGTATCAAAAACAGTTGTCAATGCTTTTAGGCTTCGATTTCCTGGACAAGTCGAAAGAATCTGACCACTGGAAAGGTGGTAATACTGTTAAAAGGAAAACGTTTTTTGGGTTTGGTATCGAATGTCCACATCCAACAACAAACGTAGCCAAGTGGGTAAAAGTTACAACTTTGACATACATGGGACAAATCTTAAATAATGTCAGCGAACCGCCCAGAGAAACGTGGACAAACGAGTCACAAGACAACGCACAACGCGTTTCGACCTCTCAGGTCTTCCTCAGGTGAAACAAAAACGAACAAAATAACGCAAATGCACTTTACCTTTGATCGCTTCAGATTGCTTCTGAGTTCAGTGCAAGGAAGAAGGCGTTTGAATACATGGGACAGTAGAAACTCCAGAACTGTGAACATTTCATTAAAACATAGCTTCTGAGGGTGTGAAAGGAAATGAGAATATAGGGCAAGATTGTTTACGAATGGTTTAATGAGTTACATTCAGGTTGAACGTCTACGCGTAGTTTATGTGATACGGCTGACACGGATACATGTTCCATGCGAGTGGGGGAGGGGGGTGTGAGGGGGGATGAGAGGGGGTGGGTATCTTGCACTACGCTTTACCAAGGGCGACCTATCTTCGGCTTTACCACCAAAACGATAACACATCAACAGGGGCAGCGAAAAAAAAAACTGCCACAGTGTGCGTACGACAACAACCTCATTCCAACCGACCGACGACCCTATGTCGGCACCTAAGTGAATTCAGACATAATACAGCAGTTAAAGATTTAAAAGAACAATCTGACCATCACAGTCATCATCTTACGTCACCCACGCGCACCGAATAAATCCATCCAAACATCCTCCCATAAGCACGCGCAACCCAGCTGAAACACAAACAAACAAGACGTCAACAATCCCGCCCCCCCCCCCCCCCCCCCCCCCCCCCCCCTTCTCCCAAGCATACACAACGAGAGATGGTAAAACATATCAGGCAAGCTACATCAGACAATGTGATACGTAAATTCAAAAACTCAACCGCCAGAATAGAGCTCGAATAACCGAGATCTGAGCGGCGGACGACGACAAAGATGACAAATTAAAAAATATCAAGTGCTGACAAACCAAAAGAAACCTGATAGGGCTTTTGTTTTTCACTGCGAAGTCGCCAGCCAAAAGGCTGGCACTGCAATGAATTATGGAGGAAATGGGGTAGAGTTCTTTGGAGGAGGGGGGTCACTTACAATTCTCTTTCCCCGGCAGTTTATGGAGTACAGACGGCTGCTGTTCTTTTGAACCAACCATTCGGGTCGTTGCTTTGACTGACCGCAGCAGTCTTGCTTGACTTATGGCCGTCGAATTTTCCTAGCGAGTGATCTGAGAGGGGGGTGGCGCTGAGGCGTGAGTTTTTGCACCCTGAGCTCCTGCTTTTACAACCCCACCCCCACCCCCCCACCCCGCCGCACCCCTCCTCCTTCATCTGCAGTCTTTATCTTATTTACAAACATACAAAGATAAAGAATGTCTATTTCTCTATGTCCAGATACTTCAACTGCTACTAGCCTCGGACACACACACACAAACACACACACACACACACACACACGCGCGCGCGCGCGCGCGCCCGCGCGCACTCACGCACGTACACACACACACATACACACACGCACGCACGCACGTACGCACACACACACACACGCGCGCGCGCGAGCGCGCACGCAGGCACGAACGCACGCAGCACGCACACACACACAACACACACACACACACACACACACACACACGC
>JADBJO010032771.1:7500-15346 GCA_016801955.1 Conus betulinus
AAACATGCTAAAACGCCCGACACAATACGAGCAGTCATCTTCGTAAGCCAAAATACATAGTCGATATCATAACATATCCACATAACACAACGCCTTCATTAACACGTCAAAGTCCCCACAGAACACAATCTGTTGTCTTCATTAACATTTTAAAGTACCCACATAACATACTTAGTCGCCTTCATTAACACGTCAAAGTACCCACATAACATAATTAGTCACCTTCATTAACACGTCCAAAGTACCCACATATGATAATCATTTGGCCTTCATTTAACACGTCAGAGTACCCACATAACATAATTAGTCGCCTTCATTAACACGTCAAAGTACCCACAGAACACAATTAGTTGCTTTCATTAAACACGTCAAAGTACCCGCAGAACATGATTAGTTGCCTTCATTTAACACGTCAAAGTACCCCACATGGCATAATTATGTGGCCTTCATTTACACGTCAAGTACCCACAGAACCCAATTAGTTGTCCTTCATTAACACGTCAAAGAACCCACATAACATAATTAGTTGCCTTGATTAACACGTCAAAGTACCCACAAAGCATAATTATTGGCCTTCATTAAAACGTCAAAGTACCCGCAGAACATAATTAGTTGCCTTCATTAACACGTCAAAGTACCCACATGGCATAATTATTGGCCTTCATTAACACATCAAAGTACCCACAGAACACAATTAGTTTTGCTTTGATTAACACGTCAAAGTACCCACCTAGCATCATTATTGGCCTTCATTAAACACGCCACAGTACCCCCATAACATAATTAGTGGCCTTCATTAACACGTCAAGTACCCACAGAGCACAACTAGTTTGCCTTGATTAACCGTCAAAGTACCCACATAGCATAATTATTGGCCTTCATTAACAACACGTCAAAGTACCCACAGAGCACAATTAGTTGCCTTCATTAAAACTACGAAGTACCCCACATAGCAGAATTATTGGCCTTCATTAGCACGTCAAAGTACCCACAGAACACAATTAGTTGCCTTCATTAACATGTCAAGTACCCACACAACATAATATTGGCCTTCATTAACACGTCAAAGTACCCGCAGAACATAATTAGTCGCCTTCATTAACACGTCAAAGTAGCCACAAAACATAATGATTGGCCTTCTTTAACAACGACAAAGTACGCACAGAAACATAATTAGTTGCCCTTCATTAACATGTCAAAAGTACTCGCAGAAACATAATTAGTTGCCTTCATTAACACGTCAAAGTACCCCACAGTACATAAGTAATCGCCATCGTAAATATGTCGCAATGTTCAAAACGCAGCATATGTAAGATAGATAGATAGATAGATAGATAGATAGATAGATAGATAGATAGATAATAGATAGATAGATAGATAGATAGATAGATAGATAAATAGATAGATAGATAGATAGAGGTGTGTGTGTGTGTGTGTGTGTGTGTGTGGTGTGTGTGTGTGGTGTGTGTGGTGTGTGTGTGTGTGTGTGTGTGTGTGTACGCGGAGTGCGTGCGCGCGCGCGCGCGCGTGTTTTTGTATAGTAAAATTTATTGCCTCTGTTTAACGGTTCAAAGTACTAATAGATCACGAACAGTCGCCTTTCTGAACATGTGCAGGTACCCAACGGAATTCAGAACCTTTTGAGAATAGTCCCAAACACCCACAGAACACACAATCTTTAGTGGTCGTGAAAAGGTATCCACAGAACATGATATCCTTTATGGACGTTGACAAAACTATCCACTCTATACAATATTCTGTCTGGACGTGCCAAAGTACACATACAATACAGCAAATTTGTGAAAATGTCAGCAGTACCCACAGAATGCAGTATTCTTTGTGGAAGTGAAGTGTCCAGTATTCTTTGTGGAAGTGTCAACAAGTACCCACAGAATGCAGTATTCTTTTGTGAATGCAGTAATTCTTTGTGAAAATTGTCAAAGTACCCACAGAATGCAGTATTCTTTGTGGAAGTTCAAGTACCCACAGACTGCACTATTTGCTTTGTGAAAATGTCAAAGTACCCACAGAATGCATATCTTTGTGGAAGTGTCCAAAGTACCCACAGAATGCAGTATTCTTTGTGGAAGTGTCAAAGTACCCCAACAACGCAGTATTCTTTGTGGAAGTGTCAAAGTACCCCCACAGAATGCAGTTTTCTTTGTGAAAGTGTCAAAGTAACCCACACACAGAATGCAGTATTCTTTGTGAAAATGTCAAAGTACCCACAGGAATGCAGTATTCTTTGTGTGAAAATGTCAAAGTACCCACAGAACACAGAGTATTCTTTGTGGAAGTGTCAAAGTACACACAACGCATTCTTTGTGAAAGTGTCAAAGTACCCACAGAATATTCCATGAAAGTGTCAAAGTACCACACCAAGAGCACAGTATTCTTTGTGGACGCGTCAAAATACCCACAGAAAGAACACAATATTCTTGTGTGACAGTCAAAGTACCTACAGAATACCATATTCACTGCAAGCATGTCGAAAGTGCCCAAGAGGGCATAATAATTTTTTTTTTTTTTTTTTTTTTTTTTTTTTGGTGGACGTGTCAAATACCCACAAAATGGCAGTATTCTCAGTGAAAGTGTCAAAATACCTACAAAATACATTACCCTCCAGGCTGTTGGCCCGTCAAGAGTGCCAACGGAACACAAAGTATGTCCTTTGCTTTGATATGTGGGGGATGTCTACCCGCAGAGTAAAATATCCTTAGGACAAAAAAAAAAAGAAACAAAAAAAAGCTCAATACCGTCACATCTGTGCCAGGTCAAGTCAACCAATAGAGTTGTCACCATCCTTTGTCGACATATCGAAGTACTCGAGAAAAACGAAACAAGCAAACAAACTCCTGTGGTGGGTATCTCAAAGTAGTCACGCCGCATACTAACTATTTCTTTTGGTGTGTATATAGTATAATATATATATAGTATATATACTATATATTTATATATATAATATATTTAGCATATCGTATATAATCATACTATCAAAGGTACTAAAAACAAAACAAAACAAAAGAAGCAAACGAAAAACATAGAGATGAAAACCAAACAATACGAAACAACAACAGAAACGTAGCTCTCCTATGTGAATATTCAAAAAATAGTACACACAGTAACCAGGCCCAAACCACATTCCTTTTGTAGACATGTTGCTACTACACTAATCAGGGTGGCGCTGGTGTGAACGGTGTCAACACCACCAAAAGAAACACAGCTCATTGATGGAAAACGTTCATTGGTCTGTAGTCACTCCGTGCCCATGGTCAGAACATGTTTCTTGAGCGGAATGGGGGAGTTGTGGGGGGTGGGGGGGGGGGTAGGGTGTAGTCTGCTAAGCCTCTCCCAGGGAGTGGTCAGAGTGGAACACCGGACTGGTTGGCCTTTCTGCCCTTTAAGGACCGTGTGTGTGTCAGGTATGTTGACATTTTGGGCAGTGGTTTAACAGAGAACACGCATAGTGTCTCCTTTCACCGGATCACGTATCGAGTCTCTGGGAGATTCTATTCTGAATCTGTCTTGCTTTGATGTCCACTCTCCGCATAGGGGGGTGTCTGTGCGGAAGAGAAAGGAGAGAAGGAGAGAGAGATCAGAGAGAGCGATGTGCGAAGACGGAAGAAGAAGAAGAAGAAGACAATGTTATGGTTTGAGCTGAGTGTGAACAAAAAAGGAGGAGAAAAAATAACAGACAACAGAATATATTGATATTTTTGTTTGTAATGTCAGGGAGGCGCTCGTGGACCCCTAACAATGCGAACAACAGAGCAACCACTAGAAGCGTTATATTCAAAGACTGTTCCATAATGGTTTGCGCTTGGGCAAACGAGGAACAGATACGCTTAAAACCTACCTTGTCCTCTCTTCGTCTTGGTTTTCTTGACAGCGTGGCATAATTTAAACAACTGGCTGAAGAGAGAGAAGAGAGAAGGAGAGAGAAGAGAGAGAAGAGAGAGAGAGCAGACAACTGACAGACATAACACTCACAGAGACAGTCCTCCTCGTCCTAGACAGTATAGAGTGATCTCAGGAGAGTAGTCAGAGAGGCAGAGATGCAACAGAGAGTAGACAGTCGCGTCTTGCTGCACTTACTCGCCAGTGCGGCGAGACATTTGCCATGGCGACATGGTGCTTGCGCGGCCCGCTCTCAGGCCGACTGCGTATCTTCCCAGGGTGCGCTCTGTCGCGGGAAGGCCCCGCCTGTCCACTCGTGAAATTTGGTTGCTGTGGCATACCCATACACACTAGCTGAGGCGGTCCAATTTCATGGCCAAATACTCGGCCTGTGAAGTTTGAAGTCCCGAGCGTTTTTTGGTGTGTACTATACGAAACTGCGCAATAGCGTCAGGCCATGCTGGCTCACCAGAAACCTCAACGGTCATTTCAGTTAAGGTCTTAATGACGATGCCGACTACGCCGTTTTTTTTTTTTGTTTCGGTGGTTCTTTTTCTTTTTTTCCTCAGGTATTGTCCGAAGTGTCCACATTTATCACGGTGGTGTATCCAATGTTTGTAGCTTAATCTTTTTTCACACGATACGTAGTGTACGGTTGAAGCTGAATGTCAAAACGGTCTTTCCCGTGGGTAAGAGTCCATGTCTGAGAAATCGTTTTTGCTCTAGTTAGCCGGTCTTTCTTTAGGTGTGTGATAGTTAGTTCTGGGTGTTGGTTGTACTCACCTATAGATTCATATCTGTACTAAGCTGTGAGATTTGACTCTCTCTCGTCTCTCCTCTCCACTCCTCTCCTCTCTGTGTCTGCTGTGGGGGGGTGTTTGTCTGTGCTTGTTTGTGGGCCACGGGGGTATCTGGGTCTCAGTTCCCAAAAAAAATTCCCCCCCCAGTAGCGAACCTAACAAGCCAGGTCACCGCCAAACACCATTGCAGAGCAACAACAGCAACCAACCCACCCACCAAACAAACAACAAACAACAAAAACAAAACAAAACCAAAAAACCCAAAGAAACATTTGAATCAACGTCCGAATCTTGTTTGTTTGATAAGGTATAACCGACTGAAAACAAAAGCTGAATTTTCGCATGAAATCCAGGGAATTTAGCAGCAAGAGCAATACAGCTATCTTCTTCAGCAAAAAAAGGACGGAACGCCATGTTTTTTTTACTAATATATGGCCATACCGCTATAACTATTGAGCGTGAACAAGTATGGAGAAAGTGACATGAAATTTGGTTCGCAAGTCTATTGGCAAGCAAATGCTCGCCGCGAACATAGTGACTACAATGAAACGCGGCCGTGGTCTATACCGTTGTATGTGAAATGTCAGCCCTGTGCGTCATGATTTCATGTGAAAAATAGACGTTGCCGCCATATTCCACAGTGTCGTAAATTCACACGACACGGGTTTGTTTGGTTGCTCTTCATGTTTGAATTAAACCTACCAAATTCTGACATTCCAAGTTATTAGCTAGTTGCTTATCACACACACACACACACACACAGCACACACACACACCACACACCCACACACACAACACACACACCACCACACGTAAATCAACGCACGCACGCACGCACCACGCACACACCACACACACACACACCACACACACACACACACACATACCTACATTTTGAGAGAGAGAGACAGACAGACAGACAGACAGACAGACAGACAAATACACAGACATTTCTATTAGAGGTGCAGACGGTACCCTTTTAATATTTCAAAAGCACACGGGAAAGGATGGGAGGACTGACAGGAAAGCGGAAGTGGGGTCAAAGGAAGGAAGTGATAACCTGAAATTTTGAATACTCACTGTACAGCCAACCAGTTTTCAATCATCATACGACTGGGCCGCCTTTATGCGCCCTAAAGATTCCAACATCGGACCGTCCGTCCGCCTTGTTGTTGAAGACCTTGTCCAAACTTGTTGTCGAGTCCCTTATTAAGGGCCAATAGGTTAAAGAAGTGTTGTCACTGACTGGTCGGATTTTTACCTTTTGAATGAATGCGTCCGTTTGTTTAATGTGGTTTGTCACCACAAACTTAATGAATTTACGGTGGGGTGTGGTGGGAGGGGGGGGGGGAGGTTAGGAGGCACCGCGTTAGGTCGTCGGCGACACGACACACCCACACTCCACTCACACACACCACAGCACCACACACACACCTCCACACACACACACACATAATACACACACACGAACACATCCAGAGAGAGAGACGAGAGAGAGAGATGAGAGAGAGAGAGACGAGATGAGATTACATAAGAAAAAATACGCAATTACACCACCCCCCCCCCCCCAGATCCCTTACATATACGAGTCAATAGCCACAGTAGATTGACAATTGATTAAGCTAATCGCAAAATCCAAATTAAAAAAAAAAAAAAAACAATAGTAGAAGGCCAATAGGACTATTCAATTTACACTTCCGTCCCCGTGCCATTACACTCGGAAGTGATTGGATGGCATACTTACAGAAAACACCAGGGGAATTAGTGTCTAAAATGCGAGTGCGTAACAAAATCATAAAAGATTATCGGAATCTGGTGCAGTTAAAAAGGAAATCTGTCGAATGGTATAAAACCCCACACACACACACACCCACACACACCACACACACACGGCACGCACGCACGCACAGCACCACGCACGCACGCAGCGCACCGCACGCACGCAACGCACGCACGCACGCACACACCACCCACCACATCACACTTCACACACACAAACTGAATATTCGTAGACGTTTTGTTTGTCCAAGCCAAGCGCGCGCTTATTATATTGCAATAAACAAAGAAAGATACCAGAAAAGACCCGGGTTTCAAAAACGAACAAGTTCTGAGTCCTATTTTCTGGACAGTTTAGATTCTGTATCTACTCTCTTCAGCCTACATGACACAATTTTCATTTGCCGATAATGGAACTGTATAAATGAGATTAGTATCACTTACAGTTAGGGACACCCCAGTTTCGCACTTTTGGATCTGCCAGTAGTTGTGTAGGGACTAATCCCAGTGAATGTGGAGGAAGCTGGAACAAAAACTTGCTCACACGAACCCTGTATTAGCAGGCAATGAAGAAGAATACTCATGAGATTGATCTCATTTCGTTCTTTGTTTGCACTCGTCCTGACCTGAACCTTCAAGACTGAATAGACATCAAAACTTTCTAAGTAGAAGTATTAAGGACAGTATTTGTCACAGCCTTCAGCTATTACCAGCCGCGATAAATCGTCATTCTTACACTGTTTTATCCATTAGAGGCTTAGTGTAGCTAATGGCTGATATTACCCAGTGCATGCTTGTAACTTCCAGGGCCGTTGGTCTGGGATGCGTACCAAGAGCTTTGTACTTGAAGGACTCTACTACGATTAAGTTAACAAAAGATGTGTTGAGGTGAGTCCGCCAAACAAACTTGTGGCACAAACCCCCAAAAAATACATTTACAAGAAAGACACGCGTTTCGGACCTCCGTAGTTCTTCTTCAGGCAAAAGAAACAGCATATCAGGACGATGAAAACGAAGAACGAGATGGCACATGTCTGTCTCATACTTTGGGTGGGTAAGGAGGGAAGTTGTTTTGGGGATCTCACTCAACAATCCGGTTTTTTTTTTAAATTGGATTCAGGTTCCCGCCTGCCCAGTCATCTCCCTTTGAGACTAACCTCGAAATAGATCTGAGTCGAATCTGTACCAATATCATCGTCGAGTGTGATAGAACTTTAACTGTCCGGAGAATTAGAAATCTGAGAGTTGACCAGCGGGCCTTAGCCTGTATCAAGAAGTTGTCAAAACGGGTGTGATGAGGACGGAACAAGGAGCAAAATTTAGAAATGCAGTGTTTGTAGTATACCCCCAAGTGCAGAGACAAACAGAGCACA
>JADBJO010032772.1:0-15345 GCA_016801955.1 Conus betulinus
TCATGGAGGTCATGAAATATTTCACCGGTGGAGACCTCTGGATTGGAGCGGCAACGGCAAAGTTCCGCCAAGTGAAGCCATCCCTGAATCATATGTAACTACAAAACAAGTGTTTGTACTGCGTCTTTTCTTCCATGATCTTAGTTCATTATCCAAAGGGCTCGGCTCGTGACAATTCAATACATCTGAATAGATTAAGTAGCGAAGTAAAACTATCTGATGCTTTTGTTAGTGGTTTGTACCAAACTCATACAAATGGTCTTTTCCATCAATTGCAATTTTTTCAACAAAACGTATATCTCAACATAGTACACAAACACCAAACGTAATGTTCATAACAATTGTCTGTGTGCAAGATCTTTTTTTTCTGAGAACAAGAAAAAAAACAAAAAAAACAAACAAATTAAAAAACTGGACAACTGAGGACTTTTTGTCAACTTCCCCCCCCCCCCCCCCCCCCCCCCCCAGTACATCCCCAAGAAGTTTCCCAGTCATTTGTGTTCAGGGATTTGATATCGTTACAGTTATCATTCATTAGTTCTTTTTGCTTTGCCTCTCTGTCTCTGTCTCTGTCTCTGTCTCTCTCTCTCTCTCTTTTCATTTTGTGTGCAAAATATGTAATGTCTTAGAAGATGAGGACCATATGTTGTGTAAATGTGTTTTGTATATAATGACATCTTAACTTTGGTGTCAGTCAATATGCAGTCTTGGTGAGAAATGGGTCTGTTTTCAATTTTAGGAAGCTTGGTGTATTTCTGATTAATTCCATGAAGTTAATACAAGCTTTTTGTTGACAGATTCACGCAAGAAAGCTGATTGGTTGTAATGTATGTGTCTTTTAGTTACATGTTAACTTGACCTTATTTCTAGGGGCTGGGGGCCTGAGGATATAAAGATTGTTCATTGTTCTCTCTCTCTCTCTCTCTCTCTCTCTCTCTCTCTCTCTCTCTCTCTCTCTCTCTCTCTCTCGTGACGTGAGCAGAAGCAAGCAGGGCGCAGACTGACTTATAAGCGATAAATTTGACAATTTTTTTTCTCGCAAACATGACAGTTTCTGGACTACCAGCAGCTGTGGTGACGACCCTGAACGTCCTGCTAACGGACAATAAAGTCACAAGCTGGAAAGTTGCAGGAGAAGGAAAACACTGTGGTTGTTTTGCGCCTCAAGCCAGCATCTTTCCATGTGTCAACAAACATGGCAGATCCTGTCCTAAACCACAACACAAGGGTTCGGTGTTACAGGAAGAAACCTCCCAGCCAAAGCCGACGAGACCAGCAGACAGCCCAACAGCAGCAAGAGACGGCAAGGGGACAACTTGATGAAGCTATTGTAACCGTTTTTGAACACTCCATCTTCGACCAACGCAAGACATGAAAACCTGTGTGAACATGACCACGAAATGGAACACACTGTGGCTTCACATTCGAGTCATGCGGTTTGGTTGGATGGTCCGGTAAGGTTGGAAAATGATGCTTTGAGCCTGAACGATAGTGCTATAACTGGACGTACATGTGAGTACATCGATAGCTGTGTCCTCTCTCCACCAACTAACATGAACATCGAGCCGGTCTATGAAAGCCTCGTGACAGGTGTCAGTACACGTGTGATAATAAATACTTTCTGAAAGATGCCATTGTGTGATGGCCACTGGATGCGACACAACAGAACCTCCATGGAAGTCAAGCCATGGGTGTACCAACTGGTATGCTAGAACTGCAGAGCCAACTGGCGAAAGACACCACCACAAATCGAACAGCTGCACACATGAAATCAGTAAAACTCCTACACAGAGAAATTCCCTGGTGTCAGCCTTTCCCTCTGTCAGCCGGACTTTCTCTATGGCCAGAGGGTATTTCCTCACTGTCAACGCGACTTTCATCAGAATCAGCCCAACAGAAATGAACTCTGGTCACACCTTGTCACAGCCACAAAAGTATGGTGTCGTTTCTTTCAACCCAAACGGATAGGTAGCACCCCAGAAACATCACGTTAAGAGTCTGTTACCAGTATGATGTCATCCTCCATGATTTCACAACATTGCAATTCAGTTTCCTACTTTTTTAAATGGCCGATTCATTTGCATCTGTTGACGTTATTTTTCCAGTAAACAAGTAGGGTAACTTTTGCTCCCATAAGAAAACGTAACACAGAGTAACTTTTATTCAAGACTGGCACAGCCTTTTAAACTGGAATAAAGTCAGACAAAGACCAACAACAATCAAATAGTGGGGGAAAAAAAACAAGAGCAGGCCAACAACTCAACTGTCTTCATAATAATGACTTGGCAAAGATTTGGGGTTTAATTTTTTTTTTTTTAAGAAAAAAAAGGGGGGGGGGGGGGGGGTTGAAGATGAAGATGAAACTGGAAACATGAAACTAAGAAAACATATTATAGACATGAAAACTCTTCACTAGCTGCATGAGGTAACCATCGTAACCCCCTTTGAAGGCAGATATGTTTGTATTGCCTGCCCTGAGGCCTTTCGTCCGTCCGCTGGATTGAAACTCATCAGGGAGACACGGGTGGTTGTGTCTGTGCTCCTGTCGTCAAGTAGAGACACACCACAGTCTATAATACCGTGGTGTTCTCACCACTAAGGGTTAAAAAAAGAATCCAACAGCACCCCTAAAGCAGCCAGCGAAGGGTAGTAAACGAAAGTGTGGGGAGGAAAAGAGTTGCTGAAAAAACTAAAGACATTATGCAAACAGTATGAAATGTAGGGGACAATCTTTGAGCCTACGATTGAGGATCCACCCAGGGGTGCAAGGGAGATCAAAAGACAAACACAAAGACGGACAGAAACAAATACAAATAACCTCGATTTAATCGAAACGAAATTGAGAAAAACGTGAGGCAGGGAACAGTAAACAATAAACAGTAAAAAAGTAGGGTAACTTTTGTTCCCATAAGAAAACCTAACACAGAGTAACTTTTATTCAAGACTGCGCTTGTTTTTTCCCCCACACTAGTAGATTGTTCGTCTTTGTATTTGTCTGACTTTATTCAAGTTTAAAAGGCTGTGCCAGTTTTGAATAAAAGTTACTCTGTGTTAGGTTTTCTTATGGGAGCGAAAGTTACCCTGCTTGTTTACTGTTTATTGTTTAGTGTTCCCTGCCTCACTTCTTTCTCAATTTCGTAATTTTTCCAGTTTATCTATGTATTTTCTTTTACTTATTATCACATCTAGAGGCGTTTTCCGGTCATTTATGACTGGATCAAGCACTTCTGATCAGTCTTTATATCTTTTACACAGTTCACAAAACACTAATCTTCTTTTTGACTGTTTTATTTCTCAGCCTAGCAGCAAAAGCCCAGAAACATTCTACTTCTTGAATGCAAAGGAATAACACACGTGTACATGCACAGAAGCATAGAAACAGACTGAAAGAGATAATTGTACACCTACTGTGAATAATATGTTCTCGGAGAGAGAGAGAGAGAGAGAGAGAGAGAGAGAGAGAGAGAGAGAGAGAGAGAGAGAGAGAGAGTAAACTAATGGAAGAGGATATGCTACTTGTCTTGTTTTTTGATCATCATTTCTGCTATGAATGAAAAAGAAGTTGGTAAACTGACTGCTTTTCATGTGTGTAATTGTTCTCTCTCTGTCTCCTTATATCTTTGTCTCTCAATCTTTGTCTGTCTGTCTGTCTGTCTGTCTGTCTGTCTGTCTCTCTCTCTCTCTCTCTCTCTCTCTCTCTCTCTCTCTCTCTCTCTCTCTCTCTCTCTCTCTCTCTCTCTCTCTCAGTTAAATACATTCCTTACATCTCGTCTTCATATTTTGGAAATCTAAACTTGTTAGTACAGCTGTACTTATAACTAGTATTTAGATACACCACAGTGCTGCAATAGTCTGGATTTGCTTCCTGACATTTGCCATTAAACACTTGAATAGTATAATTGTGTGACGGGACGTAACTTCTCCAAAATCGATACAATTAGCTTGTCTTTCTACATATCTCTTCAATACTATGGGATTCAACTACATTTTTTACTCTCTGTGTGTGTGTGTGTGTGTGTGTGTGTGTGTGTGTGTGTGTGTGTGTGTGTGTGTGTGTTATCATTATTATCATTCATTATCATCATCATCATCATCATTATCATCATCATTATATTATTATTATTATTATTATTATATTGATGTTGATGAAATACTTACATAACGCCTATCCTCGTCTAGAGACCAAGCTCTAACTGCTTTACAATCCACACTCATGCTGCTTGCCTGGAAAGTGCCAACCAAAGAGATGCACTTCATTCTGTAGTTCCCTGTGTCATCCAGTCAATATCGTTCACTTAATGTCCTTGCTTCTTTCATTCTTTTCCATTTCTCACGCAGGGTGCATGCTACGTGTAACGTGTCATCCATACCAACGGCCAAACTGGCCTTCTCTTCCAAAAGTTGATGATGGGATTCTACGTGTGTGGAAGATGGCATGCGTGCGTTCACACACGGAACCTCGGTTTATAGTCTCATTCGAAAGACTGTATGAGAAATGGAGTCAGAACGATGGTAACTTCGAGGGAAAAATTCTCCTGTACCGAAACGGCCCAGTGGAGATTCAAACCCGTAACACCAGGATCACCAAGATTAGAAGCCCGGTACTCTACCACTGAGCTATTCCAGCCCCCTATTCCTCTCTCTCTCTCTCTCTCTCTCTCCTCTCTCTCTCTCTCTCTCTCTCTCTCTCTCTCTGTGTGTGTGTGTGTGTGTGTGTGTGTGTGTGTGTGTGTGTGTGTGTGTGTGTGTGATGTATGGCTTTTCCATCTCAGATCCATTAACGTTCTTGCAGGTACGCACACACTTTATTCTGGGAGAGTGGAGCTCTGGTTCTCTTTTTAACGAAAGGAGGAGAATGGCGTACTACGAACAAGGCATATTGTGCTTGTTGGAAATCCTCTAGATTCATTTTTCAGTCAAGGTACTGTCAGGATCCTTCACAAGGCTTTGTATGTGAACCCCCTTTCCTTTTGGATCACGGCCACATCAGCACACCTGTCACACTTCCATTGCCACGCATCACGACTACGTCACGTGTTCATCTCGAAATTTGTCCTATGCAGTACCTTACTCACGAGCTACTGGCCTGTGATGTGAAAAGTCAGTGCCGGAACTAGAGAACACTGAGACATGGTATAGGGCGACTTGCAGTATGCCCCAGGGAGTGACACAGCCGTATTTTTTATTGCGACCTATCTGGAGACTTCGTGCCTTACAGCCTGGTGTGTGATTATCGAAAGGATTGTTCTGATGGACGTGACGAAAACTTCTGTGAGTATCCTATGTGCAAGGAAGACATGAAGGACTGTGGGCATGGAAAGGTTTGTGCTCTTACATTTCCAAAACATTTTCCTTGTCTTCTTACTGTTCTTGAAGAGACTACTATATAAACATCTAAATATGGCTTGCAACTCTGAAATCCTCAGATTCGTCTTTCTGTTTCATCCCTACACCCTCTCAGTGTTATTCGTTTTCATGCTGTCCAATATGGCTACCGCATGCACAGCCACATTCTACTTTGTTTTGTGGCAGTCCCAACAGCAGCTGTCCAAATTCTTGGCCATTAGATTTCAGCATCCCCTTTTCAGACCTATCATTCCCAGCAACAGAATGATTTAGCCACAGACAAAGTTTCTATTATTCGTCGTCTGCCACTGGTCATGTAATAATTACATAAGGAAGCATCATGGAGGACAGCAGCCAGCTGGGGCCAGACAACGTCAGCATAAGCTGCAGTGAATCCTAGCTCCCTGCCAGCAGACAGATGACCTTTTGAACTAGTTTTGTGTGTGTCCATGTTTGTGCTCATTATCCAAACATTCAGTAGTTACTTACAACATAGTGCTCATTATTCAGATCAGTGGTACCTACAGGTCCCAGCCATCATTTCACAGGTAGGGTAGGCTCTTTACCTACTTTATCTACAGTCCTTCTGTTCATCAGTCCCATTGTTGTCTGGTTCTACAGTTGCTGACCTTGTCATTTGTGTGACCATTTGATTAATTCTATCACTTGTCAGCAACATCAAAATTTTTGTGTTTTCCATATTACTTGGGGAAGACAAACTGTCCCAGCATTCTGATACAGAGCAAGATAATTTTGATTAAAGAGAAAAAAAAAGGTTTTCAGAAAACATGCGTAGACGTTCAGGGCATTAGTTGATGCCAAAGTTAGCTACAAAATTACCAATGCAATTTGCGTTTGTGGAAAGGCAATGGAGAACTGTAATCATGATGCACAGGAATTCCCTCAAAAAGAGAAAGAAGCAAGGACACATAGAGGAAATCCGAGCACTGACCTTGAGAGAGATGAAGTTGATGAAGATGAAGAAAATAAGTTGTTTGCTGTCTCCAATATTTAAAGGAAACGACAACGATGCATTCCTCAACGATGTCAAACTTGCTTTCAACAGAAATGAGTAAACGTGGGAAAACGTCACAGCCTGCCGTACCAAGATTGTTAACAGCACACACTAGCTAGCTTCGAGATGAGAATCTGCGCAAAGAATGAAAGGGAAAAAGTGACCAGCCAACTGTTAAACATGACTGTCCCTAGTGTTTGTGCCAACATTTTATGGCATCTTCCTGGCCATGTGAGCAACTCTGGCCTCTTAATCTATCCAACAGTGAGGCGTCATACATTCAGCCATTGCAGCAGCAGAACTTTTGAACGATGTGTTTGCCATAGGCACGCCAGAAAGGACATTATGTGTAATGTATGTAGATGTTCTGGTTGCCACAATTAAATGCATTAGAGAGATGGACAAATCAAGGGCAAGTCTGCATATTGCAGAAACGAAGAAACCAGATGGGGAGGGGGGGGGGGGGGGGGGGGGGGCGGTTAGTCCCTTTTTTTAGACCACAAATCAGAGTCGCAATCCCACTTACAAAATAGAAAAGACAAACTCTGCTCCTAGTTGGCAGCAAAACTCGTTACAATTACCACCAAGTGCAATGGATCGACAAGTGAGTGAGTTTTGTTTTACGTTTTGTTCCTGGTACTATTTAAACATAGGAAAGTGAACCACTGACGTTTGACAGAACGTATGGAGATGACTCACTGGTGATTCTGGGTTTTGGAAACCGTGTTAAGTGTGTGATATTAAATGATGTAAATGATTTGCCACCAGTTTCAGAACAACATGTAAAGATGAATGAGTGAGAACACTGACACTGATAATAGACATATAGACAAACCACCAGCCAAACAAATTATATCATCATGTCTTTGTTATCCTCAAGGATTGCTGCCACCAGGGTTTCTTAGAGAGACAGAAGGTGTTTTTTTTTGTTAGAATAACAAATGACTGAAAAAGTAAATGAAGAAATAACCCATCAACATTTAATAATGGACACTCTGAAGGCAGCTGTTAATCTAGGTAGTAAAACATGGTTTCACGCTCCCCATTGATCATAACAATGGCTTTACAACTCGGATTTTGTATATCCTAATATCAGTAAACTGCAAAGATGTTTAAACAAAGGGGCAACAAAGTGGATTAAATGCATAGTCAATTTAGCGTTTTTTAACCTGGGAAGTTTTTAGCACTCTAAAACCCCCTACTTAAAAAGGAAGGCATGTGACAACATCTGTTTTGAACTAATCACTGCTGTAGGGCAGCTCCCAGAAATATGGCATTGCTGACGTTTGGCGTACCTTGGCAATGTTACAGAAGCTCGAGTTTGTTGTACTTCTTTTGAAGTCCAGTTTGAAACCTTCAGAGAAAGCCTAGTGGCTGGGAGATGTGACTGACTCTGGGTCAACGACAGTCACTCCATATGTAGACAGAGTCTGCAATTTGTCAGAATGTTGTACATATCTGCTAAAATAAAAATCCGTTCATCTAATATCACAGAAATTGTCCGGATTTATTGGGAACATTACTGCAATATTTCAAGCTGTAAAGTGTGATCTACGTCCTTATTGTTGCCTCGATGAGGATGAGAGAGAGAGAGAGAGAGAGAGAGAGAGAGAGAGAGAGAGAGAGAGAAAGAGAGAGAGACAGAGACAGAGACAGAGAGACAGAGAGAGAGAGAGAGACTCTGGGGAAAGTACAGGGTGATTCTGAACAGCCCTATGGCTTGTCGTCACAGAGAAGAGAACTGGAATGGTGAGTCTACAGTGCACAGTATACATCTGATAATTTGAATGTAAGGCCCACATTTAGCCAGCAGTTCACATAGCAGCTTTTCTTGATGGGACTATGGTTGCGACTGGGTTGCACCAGAAGTTTTGATGACTGCCTATTATTTCAAATCAACTATTTTGAAAGTGAGAGTCCATTTTTTCTTTTTTTTTTTTTTTTTTTTTTGCTTTACAATTATACTAGAAACAAATAAGATGGGGAGGGAGAGGGGGGACGCTGAGCTAAAATTTAACTATGCTACGACCCTCAGAAAATTAGAACACGAGAAGAAACCATACTCCACCCTGAAACGCTGTCACAAACGACTGTTGGAACTGGTATGCAAGTCAAAAGACACAGCATATATTTCGCTGGTCAAGACAATATTTTCGCTGTTCACATCAAATCACTCTGGAAGCAAACTTTTATGACACTGAAATAATGCAGTCAGTTCGGAAGCAGTTGGTATTTATTCCTGGCTTGAAGTATTTGATACCAGGTGGAAGGAACAAATGGACAAAAACTCTTCTGTCAGACCTGACTTATCAGCTCATGCTGTTGATGTTTCATCAAGGTCATTGTAAAATGTGAATCTATGTGCATTTCTTCAGCATCTAAGCTCCAGTACTGCAAAAGACTCAGGGAGACCAGGCTGTATGGGATATTTGTCACTTCAAACAGTTGCGTTGCTGTCACTACTCAAAGGGCGGTGGGAGGGGGGGGGGGGGGGGGGGGGGGAGCACATTTTAGACAACCTGATGGTACATGACGTGAATTGTACAATTGTGTGTATGTCTGTGTTAAAACAAAGCAAAGTAAAGGCCCGTGCCACCTCTGTAACTGGAGATACTTGTGCATATACCACATCTAAACGAGTGAGATTGGGAACACATCTCAAGGTGAAGGGAAATGACTGTTCCATTCACAAACTTTCATAAACGTAGGTCCCAAATCACGTTAAGCCATTGAAACTAAACTCTATCAGAAATGGGTGGGTCTGGATACACCCCGGCTTTCAGCTCACATCACACAGACTGCTCGCTTGTAGCATTTCTCAGGATGTATGCAGGTGCATGGCCAGAGATAGTTATGCAGGCAGACAGGTGATATAATTACAGCACGTTTGCCTGGTTCTGCTGTAAGTCATGGATCGTAGATAACGAAAAAAAGATCTTGGCACAGTTAGAATTACAAAACTCAGTTTAAAGGATCTGCCATGTTTTATCTTTGTTGAACACTTCTAGTAATCATTGCTTGACCAATGGCAGACAAGAAGTAATCAGAGTTTACTAGAGGCTTATCTGGGGGGAAAATGATTAATTCAAACCATTTTTGAGGATGACGTTGCTAGTGGTCCTTTGATGCCCACGTGCATACCTGAAATTATTATAAAAACTCTACTAGATTTGACTCCACCATAAGAGTGGGCAGAAGTCTGACCAACACAACAAAGACCCTAGAGACATCAAGTTGTACAGCGTCCTGGAGGACCTGCAGACATCAAGCTGTACGGCGCGTCCTGGAGGACCTGCAGACATCAAGCTGTAGAGCGGCCCTGGAGGACCTGAGGACATCAAGCTGTACGGCGCCCTGGAGGACCTGCAGAGGTACAGCATCCCTGGAGGACCTGTAGGACATCAAGCTGTACGCGGCGCCCTGGAGGACCTGAGGACATCAAGCTGTACCGCGTTCTGGAGGACCTGAGGACATCAAGCCGTACAAGATCCTGGAGGACCTGAGGACATCAAGCTGTACCGCGCCCTGGAAGACCTGGAGGACATCAAGCTGAATGGCGTCCTGGAGGAACCCGAGGACATCAAGCTGTACGGCGTCCTGGAGGACCTGAGGACATCAAGCTGTACGATGTCCCTGGAGGACCTGAGAACATCAAGCTGTATGGCGCCCCTGGAGGACCTGAGGACATCAAGCTGGACGGCGCCCTGGAGGACTTCAGGACCACAGCTTTTTGTCGTGACTGTGTAGTGAACATGTGATGGAGTGAAAAGGAAGGAAGAAAAGCAAGAAATCCACGGATTGCTGCTGACAGTAATGAGGTCAGCAGTTAATAATGAAACTAAGTTATGTATGCCCTGTGCATTCAAACGAGCTTCATTCATGGAGAGGAAATGCGAGGCCCTAGCCAAGGGCATGCTAGCAGGTCGCCATCACCTATGCACAAACGTTGTCATGAATCAGCAAGGATCGAATCTGTTGAAGGGTTCACATCACCAAAAAGTTCCACTTATCCGCGGGACACATAGACCATGTTGTTTTTTTTTTTTTTTTTCTGTTGGCCTGAAGAAGTGTCAACAGTAACCCAGTATCTCTGAAAGGTTTGGAATGTTGATAAGATTTTTCTTTTGGAGCAAACTCCACTTCTATGGGCAATTCTCAAAACTCTTGTGAGATCTGAACACTTGCATTCGGCAAAGAAATTAGTTGAATGAGTCTACATCTTCTGGTACTATTCCTACCCATCTATTTAGCACCTGCTTTGTCAGATTTTTCACATGTATGTACAAAATGTGATTATACTGTGTTCTATTGAATATGTGGCAATCTGACAGATGCAAGATTTCGTTGTCGTCTTTTGCAAGACCTGTGATGTTTTCCTCTTACGTGTTTAAAAGATTACAGGTTTTTGAATGTGTGTGTGTGTGAAAAGTCCCCCCTGACGTCTATTGTTCAGTGTGTAAATAGGGGGGCACGCTGTCGGGAAAACCGGACCATGTCTTGAAGACAATCGTGGGAGATATTGTTATGAGACAGGGATTATTCATTTACTGAATTAAGCCCTCCAGCTGTAGTCAATTTTGATATACTTGATGGATTCACCGTGACCCCTTTTACCAGAAAGCAGCATGCAGTGCCCAGAGACTCATTTTCAGTGTCACAACAATGGTTACTGTCTCCCTGTCTATGTCAGGTGTAATGGCATCATGGACTGTCCGGATCATGAAGACGAAGCTGACTGTAAGAATTTCAAGACTTGCCGGGGATATTATCGATGTCGTGACAGACACAAAAATTGTCTGTGCACATGTGAATCACCTGTGTGATGGTCTGCCTCAATGTCCCCTCCATGATGATGAACTGATGTGCTCCGCTATTTGTCCTGACTCTTGTGTTTGTTATGGTTTTGCATTTTTTTTTCTGCAATCACACTTTTCTAATCAGCTCTTTCCCACAATTACGATACCTCGAAGCCTTTTATAATGTAATACGTATGAGCGCGACGTCACTCAAACACCATGCTGATCCACTTGGGTGTACACAGTCATGTGGATGGAGGACGTTAACAAAAGTTGTTTTGCCAAATCTTCACAGTTTTAGATCTAAGTATGAATCTTCTTCATTCCGTCAACTTCAGTCACTTTGATGGAATGCCTCAACTTCGAAGATTGAATCTGGCAGGGTAATCCTATATCTGGTAAATTTGTGTATGTCTCTAAAAAATATGTTTATCCATCACTAGTGATCTTCAATATTTCAAGTACCCAAGCAAGTTCTCTTCAACATGTCAACCTTGTCAGCTCTTATGCCCAATTTACGAAGACTAGATTTGTCAAGGAATAGAATAAAAGGCACTGCAAGAGCAACACTTGTTTCATAATCTTTATTTTTTGAATTTACAAAGTTTGTCCCATAACTGACTTTGCTCCAGACTTCATGAAACACATGACAGTTCTTAAGTATGTTTTTGCTGACAATTTTAAATTGTGTTGTCCTGTTGTTTTACCGGATAATTTCAGAGGTGAATGTTTGGCCCCATCTGATGAAATCTCTTCATGGTGATGACTTGTTGAAATCCATTGCTTACCGTTGTGCTCTGGCATTATTTTGCAGTGCTTGCTGTTCTGGGGAACTTTGGTTGTTTTGTTTACCATCTCTGTTTTTTGACAGAAAGCACTGGGACTAGTTTTGTCCGTATTGGTCCTTCTCTGTCTGTGTTTTTCCGACTTTTTGATGGGAGTCTATATTTAGTCATTATTGTGTTGTTGACCAGATTTATGCTGGTAGCTACATTTGGACTGAAACCACGTGGAAAAGAGTTTTAGCCTGCAGCAGTGCAGGGTTTTTCTTTTCCTTGTTGTCGTCTGAAGTATCAGCATTCCTGATCTGTTTCATCAACTTTGGATCGTTTTCCTTGTGCTCCAGTTTCCTTATAGTCAAATTCGCTTTGGAGCCAGATCAGCTCACATACTTGTGTTTTATACTGGCACTGGGTCTATCGCTGGGTATGGTGCCTTTGCTCCCTGTAAACCTCACACTGGGGGGTTTCCACCAAACCAGTGATCTGCATTCCACTGCCTGTCACCAGAGCTTGACTCTCCTGGTCATATTTACTATTATTTATTCCACCGTATCATGATTGTTTGCAACCTATTTCTCTTTCTCCATGATTGGTGTGGGTCAGTTTCTTACTTCATACTCGGCTGGTGAGAAGTAACAGTATCATAAAACAAAGCTAAATAAATTATCAAAAGCAATTCGACTGACACTGCACATCACTAATCCAAGGGGAGAAACAACCTTTTGCCAGGCGTCTACTATCTTGTAGCCATGTCTGATTTTCTGTGCTTGGTTTCCTGTCGGTCTGCCTGTGGAGTCCTGGCCGCCCACTGGTCAAATCGTCATTCCGGAGGAGATCAACGTGGGAATGTGGTGGGCAATTTTGTGTCTTAGCATCTGAATTCAGCATCATCAATTCTCTATCTCTACGCTTGTGAACATAATTTAAAAACGGCGTAAACAACAACAAGAGATGCGCTTTCTGAATAAATGTTACTGGCGCGCTCGGCAAAGTGTAGCACTTGATTTTGAAAAAAAAAAAAAGTCAGAAAAGAAAAGAGGAGAGAAGAGTAGATAAGAAAACTCATCACGTTAGACTATGTAACGGCTGTACTGAAAGCAACTTGTCGGTGTCAGTCAGCAGGCTGGCTCCCGCCTGGCATGTTTCGTCTGGGCTGCATGGTGAATCAACAAGACAGCCATTTCACTATCACTCTTTCTCGACCCTTGTCTGGACTCTGTGGTCTTCCTTACTACGTGTCCCCTTCCTCACTTTGGCCCGTGCCCCAACCTGGCCATTGTTAGTAGTATCACAGTTACACCCACCAACGGTCCAGTTCTTCACCCCCTTCCTTCCACCGCACTAGTAGTCTGTCACAAATCCCGCCGCTGCCCAGTGCGGTTACAAGCACCTTTTCGAGCACAGCAGACTTCTGTAATTGTTTGACCAAGTACAACTGATTCTAATTTTCATTGTTCTTTGGTGACTGGAAAAAAAAAACAAAACAGCATGAAAACTTAAGGTGGAACTGAGTGCAAATCAAGACATGAACAGGACACACAAGGCTTATTGTGACCTTCCAATCCTGTCCACGACCCCTACTGAGTAATACTCACTTTGAGAGCCCTGCCAGCAGACTGCCCCTTGCCAGACTATCGGAGACAAGGAACAGTAGTCAAAATATTTCTAGTTAGGACATTTTTCCCCCTGAGCCCATACGTCTGTGTCCGTCATTTGAAATGTTCCATGTTCTCAGTTCGATGGCCATTCACCGGTGTCATGGTATATACAGCATAATACTTGTTTAACTTCGTTGTCGACAATCACCTTTGAGCAAGCCCAGGGGAAATGGAGGGTGGACATCAGTGTTTCCAATTTGATAGGAGTGAACAGATAACCCACGGGATCCACTGCATCACTGCGTCAGAGAGTTGTGACGATTTCTGGTCTCATGTCCCATGCCTTTCTAGTTGCATTGTTTCTATGTCGCGCATGACCAGCTCACCAACACCGTACCACACTGTTTCCACATCTAGCAGTCGCAGGGAGCAGAGTCAATATAGTCGTCCCTGAGAACAAAACCAACCAGAGTATGAAGATTCATTTTTCAGCCCTCTGTAACAAACGTAACATGCCTTAAGTCGCAGATACTCCCTGAGACACGTTATCTCCTTTTGTCGAGCAAGACAAAAAGAAGCAAAGGCCACGCCCACCAGCACATCATCCATGGACACTCCGCGATATATTTTTCCCTGATATGAACTCACAATAGGCGCAGATCCTGCTAACAAATACCAAATCTGTGTGTGTTTGTGTGGTGTGTTGTGTTGGTGGGGGGTGTGCTGTTGTGTGTGTGTGTTGTGGTGCCGTGGCAATGCAGCGCGCACCCCCGCGTCGCGGCGCGCAGCGGTGCGGTGTGGGTGTGGTGTGTGCTGTGTGTGTTGTGTGTGTATGTGTGTGTGTTGTGTGTGATTGTGAGAAGAAGGGAGCGACAGAGACTGAGCCGGTGCAACGTAAATTATCGAGTACCCTCTCTTTCTTTTTTCCTGATAGTGGAATACCGTTCACTCGGAAAAAGTTCCGGCATGAGTTATCTGAGCTGAAGTCTCCTGCTGGAAAAATTTCTGTTGAAGATCACCAATCTATAAGGAAACAGCAGGGGTGTACCTAAATGTGCTTCGTTCTGCTTTCAGTAAGTACTATCTTTTTGTTGTTTTGTCTCCCAGCTGTTTTTTGAAAAAAACTGGTGGAACACTGTTAGTCATTTTCTTGTTTGCTATTGATACTTGGCTCGCCTTCTTCAGGCAAGAGAGTGAGAATTTTGAAACTCGCGAACTTCTCTTTCCCTCTTTTGTTCTCCTTCATCTTTTTTCCTTTAACAGTCCTGAGCGTTTTAATAAACGATACTTTATACTCCTTTGTGTGTTGCACGACATTGGTATGAAAACGGGGTCGAGGTTTGTGCCGTATTGAGAAAAAAATACAGGACCGGGATGGGAAACAACTGTGTGTATTTTGAATTCCAGACTAACACTTTGCCAAAGCCATTACAATCTTCCACGTACACACAACACACACACACACATGTTCATTCCAACACCACACCACACACAATCCCCACACACACACCACATCATTATATATACTATATTATATTATATATATATCTATCTAGTTATATATAGATCCCAATACCAATCATCCCCCCTCCTTCCCTTCCTTCCCAACAGACATTGAAACACAGAACATGATTAAACCTATGTAACCATATCGAGCCAAAAACACATTATAATCCTAATATCATCTTCAATATAAAAAAAAATCAAAGATTATTACTCTATTATACTATATTCACTGTACCACACACACACACACACACACACACATATATATATTATATATATTTATCTATATTCCTATATATATT
>JADBJO010032773.1:0-10000 GCA_016801955.1 Conus betulinus
GTCTGTCTCTGTATGTCTTGTCTCTGGTCTCTATTTTTGAACCCCACCTCTTCTTTTTATCTTCTCTTTTCAATTACGCTCTCTCTCTCTTTCGCTTTCTTCTTTATGGGTGTCCTGTGGGCGAATTATGTGGTCCAAACCATGTCAATAGTACAACGCCTTAGCCCCCACACACACACCCACACTACACACACACACACACCCACAGCAGCCACACCACACTCAACACACACGCACTCACTCACACACGGGACGGCCCCACAAAGAAGTGGATGTTGTTTAGTTTTTTTATGGGGAGGGTAGGAGGACAAACACATATGATTTTGTTCTTGTCCGGACCAACTCCAACTGCTGGTGATGGATCCAATCCACATCCCTGTCCTTTAACACCCCCACCCCCCCCACCCTCCCCAACCCCCCCCCTACACACCTCCTGATCCCCATTTAGGGCTGAACGATGAGAGCGATTACCCAGACCCCTTGTCAAAGATCTTCTCACGATGGCATAATCTGTCTCCCTTCCTTTACTCCCCGCTCCCCCCCCCCCAGCCTCCCTTTCCCCCTCCCTCCCCCCCCCCCCCCCCCTTTTTTTTTTTTCCTTCCCTTTTCCTTCAACGAGAGATTCTCAGACTGCTAACATTTACGAATCAATAGCATAACGAGGAACTTCTAACCGGAAAAAAGACCACCTCAGCCAAACGTATCCATTCAACTAAGACATCTACGAACACACCTCATCTTGTTATTACAGTATATCTCATCTATTGTTTTCCATCACATCTCATCGCGGATTAAAAAAAAAAAAAAAACTTGTCTGGCGATTGTATGCTTTGTTATATTTGTTGGTTTGTGTTAGGATGATTTGTTTAGTGTTATGAGGGGTTGAAAAAGTTATTGCACATAAAAGTTGTATTGTTGGTGTATTGAAAGGCGTTATAGTGACACAGATGTGTTGAAAATAGGCTGCACATTCAGTGAACGAAAACATTATCATAAAGAGAAAGCACTCATCTCTCTCCTGCTTGCATATATGTTCGCTCTCTCTCTCTCTCTCTCCGCTCTCCTCTCTCTCTTCTCTCCTCATTCTCTCTCTCCTCTCTCTGCTCTCTCTCTCTGTCTCCCTCCCTGCCTCCCCCCACCCTCTCTCTTTCTCTCTTTCCCTCTGTTCTTCTTCAGGGAGAGGGGTAAAAAAAAAAAAAACATGCAAAAATTTGCTTATCTCATTACAGCCTGGCAAAAAATAAAGATTTCATTCGTTCGTTCATTCGTCGTTCGGTTCCGTTCTTTCGTCTTCTTCTTCTTCAGCATCATCATCATCATCCTCATCCTCATCATCTCATGCTTCTCTTCTTCTTTCTTCTTCTTCTTCTTCTTCTTCTTCTCTTCTGCTTCTGTTTGTCTTCTTGCTCTGTCTCTGTCTATGCCTGTGCCACTCTCTCTCGCTCACTCCTTTCCCTCCTCCCCTCTTTTTGTGCGTTCGTGTGGTGTGTGTGGCGTGTGTACGCGTTTGTGTTGTGTGTGTGTGTGTGTGTGGTGTGGTGTGTTGTGTGTGTGTGTGTGTGTGTGTGTGGGTGTTGTGTGTTTGTGTGTGTTGTGTGTGTGTGTTTTGGTGTGGTGTGTGTGGCGTGTGCGTGCGTGCCTGCGTGCGTGCGCGCGCGCGCGCGCACAAGTTAGCATGCTTGCACGGATGCATCATTTGTGTACATATTCGTACAATGTTATGTATGTAAGTTAGTATGTAATGTTGTCCTCGGTTCAAGCTTATGTTTTCATAGACTTTTCATTTTCTTTCAAGGTATGTGCTGTCCTTTTCATATCAGTCCTCAGATTAATCATAAAACAAGATCGCATTGGTGCATTTGATTCTTCGTACCCATGACTATTTTTACAAAAACGGCCCTGTTTTTATCAAGAGAGCAGTATCCCCCAAACTGTGATCAGATTTAGTATGCAAACTTTTTTTTTTCTTTCTTTTCATTTTTTTTATTTAATGGGGGTTCTTGGTCAGAGCCCATGCAGAACATCTACATAGAGATTCAAGTTCATTTTTTGTTGAATTGAGTCAGTCATTTATCGTTTGTATGCCTTTCTTTTAATTAACCAGTTAGCTGTTATTAATATATCCTTATTATTATTTGATTTATATGCCTTGTTTATTTCTTCTTTCTTACCTTATTATCTATTTAGGTATGTATGCATGTATTGTGTGTCTGCATTCTTTTAATTCTTGATTCAGTTTTCCATTAATTTTATTTTCTTTCTTTAATTTTATCATTTCATTATTCATAAAGCTTTGACAATCTCTCCCCCTTCCTCTCATCCCAACTCCTCCCCTCTTTCTCTTTTCAAACTTCCCACTATCCTCCATACCCCCCTCCCCTCCTCCCCCCACCCCTCCTCTCCAGCCCTTCCTCTCCGTCGATGCTGTATTCTGAAAGATAATCGTGCCTGTGAAAATGTACCAGAGCTGAACGTGTCTGGCATTTTGCGGCCGCTTTTCATTTCCTCCTCCTGTCATCTTCACCTTACACTGCCTCACTTTCTGTACAGGATGCCTTGTCCTTTCGCCGGATCGATGCTCGGAGCACTGTAAAGATGTGAAATGAACGTTTGGTCAAGTAAACAGAGCTGTCTTTGTCTGTGCCTCCCTACCCCATTTTCTCTCTCCTCCTTCTCTCCAATTCATTCCTCCGTCTCTCTGTCTGTCTGTGTGTCTGTCTCTGTCTCTCGCTCTCTCTGTCCCTCCTCTCCGTCATTCTCTCTCTCTCTCTCTCTCTCTCTCTCTCTCTCTCTCTCTCTCTCTCTCTCTCTCTCTCTCTCGGTCTGTCTGTCTGTCTTATCCTAGCAGCCTCGTTCGTCGTTTTATGTATCTCTCTGTGTTCATATTTATCTGCAAATTAAAGAGTGTGGGCCAAAGCAAAGAGAACACACACACACACACACACACACACCCACACACACACACCACACACACACACCACACACACACACGCACACACCACCATTGTCAAAAATAAACGCCTCAGAAAGAAGGGTTGGTGGGGGGAATTTTTTTTTAAGAGAGGGAGAGAGAGATAGCAATGGCAAAACTTGACTTCCTTGATTCCTTGGACACCGTCTGCTGATTTGCTATAACACACAGCCCCAATCACGAGCTCCTTAAGCTCCTTTCAGTAAACGCCACAGACCATTATCTACACTTCGTTTTCACGTAGTTTTAGAGTTGGTATGATGGGGTCATCTCCACACCCCCATCCACAACCTCACCCTTTCCCCCCCTGCCCTCCTGTTGCCTTCGCTGAAGCCCGTGCACAAGGTTGCTTAAAAAACACATTGTTAGTTTCATGAATTCAATGCGAAGCGAAGAATGGTTTTTCGAGGGAAGACATCGTCTTAACAAGCGCTTCCTGCTGACTGATATAATAATGTAAACCGTCATCTTTTTGTTATGCTGCACGTCCCTTTCTTTTTCTATTGTATTATCGCGAAACCCTTACTGCCAAACCCCCAAATGATTGTTGTTGTTGTCACAAATGTTGGTTTGTCTTTGGGTAATGTCTGTTTGTGAAGTCTTCTGAGAGGAGGCAAAGACTGTTGACACACAACACACAGATGACTGTGGGTTGCTTTGCGCGTCGAAAAGTGCGATAGTGATAATGAGCCTTCAAGGAAAGGACGGTGAGCGAGTTTGTTTTTTTTTTTTTTTTTTTTTTTTTTTTGTCCACATTTCTGTCTGGCTGTCTGTTGTCTGTCTTTCTATGGCTCTCACCCTATCATCTGTTCTGTGTCTGTCTGTCTCTCTCTGCTCTCTCTCTCCCTCTCTCTCTCTCTCTCCTCCTCGTCTCAATCTCTCTCTCTCTCTCTCTTCTCTCTCTCTCTCTATGTGTGTGTGTGTGTGTGTGTGTGCGTGCGTGCGTGCGTGCGTGCGTGCGTGCGTGTGTGTGTGTGTGTGTGTGTGTGTGTGTGTGGTGTGTGTGTATCTATATGTTTTGTATATGTGTATGTATGTATGTATGTATGTATGTATGTATGGTGTATGTATGTATGTTCTATCTATCTTGAGAAGGTGAGAGAGTAATCTTCTGTATCTCGGAGCAGTGTCCAAAGGAGTTGTAATTGTCTATTTATATATATATATATATATATATATATATATATATATATATATATATATATATATAGAATATATATCTGTGTGCACATAGTCTGCTACACACTTTTGCACAGCAGCGCGCGCACGCGTGTGTACGCGCGTCTGCCTGTGCGCGTGTGTGTGTGTGTGCGTGTCTCTTTCTCTCTCTCTCTCTCTCTCTCTCTCTCTCTCTCTCTCTCCTCTCTCTCTCTCTCTCTCTCTCTCTCTGTACGTGCTCACGCGAGCGTGCGTGTGTTCATTCATGCGTCTGTTTAAGTAGAGGAGTGTTGTCTACATCGGTTAAGTTTGATCTGTAGCGTGAAGCCCTCTTCATTAACATCAATCCACATACTTCTTTTTCTTGTGGTCAGTGAAGTGTGTCTTAACTTTTAATCTAAAATTTTCAAACAATTTTAAATCTTTCCGCAAAATAAACCCAAGTGTTTTTCTCTCCATCCATCACCTGTCAAAAAGTGACAACATGATTGCGTTATGCAGAAACAGACAAGCAGATAGGGTCTACAATACAATTTTCAAATTAACTGCGCATGGGAATAATACTTTTTGAAGACAGACAGCCTACTTGTCAGTGAGGTATTCTTGCATTTTCCATTTATTTTTCGTTTGTTTCAAAATGGTCACAACACCCTGCCTTAAATATTCTAAAGGTACAGCTAGACCAAGTGAAATTCGACTGCAAAGTGAAGTGACTTCAGGCTGAAATTCAAATCTTAAAAAGTATTTGAAAAAAAAAAAACTCCGTCGGATAAACATGGGACAACAATTTATACGTCAATACACGATGCCTTCGACCTCTTAGGTCTTGTTCAGAGAAAAGATAACATTCAGGACCAACGAATTTTATATGATAAACGATTCTTCGTTCCTGATTTTCGTTGTCCTGAGTGTTGTTTTATCATACTTGACGAAGGCCTAAGAGGTCGAACAACGCGTTGTACATTGTCTTGTAATTCGTTATTTGGCCGATGTATTTCAAATACCTTATACAAAAAAAAAATTTTAGTCCATAAACGACTTCGCTCTATGTGACAACAATAAAAAAAAGTTTGTAGAGATGTCGAACTTCGATCAAGCAGCACAAATTGATTTCTACCAACCATGACCTTCATTTTTCTTAATTCGTGAAAAAAAAAGAGAATAGTATAATAGTATGAAGAAGAACTGGGTTTGCGTTTTTTTCTGTTTCCGGATAGTATGAAGAATAACTGGGATTTGTTTGTGTTTCCGGATAGGCGTAATTGCATTTTCTCTCTCTCTCACCCACACACACACACCCACACAACACACACACACACACACAACACACCCACACACACACACACACACACACGCACACACACCACACACACACACCACACACACCACACCACACACACACACACCACACACACACACACCACACACCACACACACACACACACACACGCTACTGTGCACGTGTGTAAGCAGTCTATGTGCACAGAGATAGATGATTAGACAGATGTTAGATGTTTATAACCGAGAACAAAAACCTGGTCATTAATCTCCATCTCTGTAGAAGGGATAATGCAAACATTTTCCTGATATGAAAAAAAAAAGAACCAAAACAAAAAGGATTCGAAAATACTTGTGGGGTTCCTGAAGAAAAGGTAGAGTAACTGGGTTGCATTTTATGTTACCGTATAGTGCGCGCGCGCCACACACACACACACACACACACACACACACACACACACCATGTATGTATGTATGTATGTATGTATGTATGTATGTATGTATGTATCCATCCATCTATCATCTATCTATCCTATCTATCTATCTATCTATCTATCTATCTAATGTAAAGAAAAACAAACGTGGGCACCTGCCCATCATGATTGCATATGTTCAGTATTTTGTTCGCGGGACGTTGTCCCCTGGCAGGCATTTGGTTTCAGGACGCACCACTGCGTGCGGGACTGGTCCATATTCGCTACACCACGTATGTTCAGCTGTAAGATCACCGCAGTGTGTGTGTGTGTGTGTTTGAGTGTGTGTGCGTGTGTGGGTGTATGCTGCGTACGTGCGTGCTTGAGAGAGAGAGAGAGAGAGAGAGAGAGAGAGAGAGAGAGAGAGAGAGAGAGAGAGAGAGAGAGAGAGAGAGATGAGGAGAGAGGGAGAGAGAGAGGAGGATAAAAGAATGAAATAGATAAAGCATTTTTCAGTACCAAGTCCGGTCAGAGCATTCTTGAAACAGATGATCTGTGCATTTTTTTAAAAATATATTTTTGCATACATACATTCTCTGAACGTGATAGGCCTACTGTCGGTTTTCTCAAACGTTTCCCTCGACTTTCGGAAACATAACTTGATCAAACATGATCTTAAGGTACCTTTACCTTCTGACTTCAGTGTGACAACAGATGCATCTCGCCTATCCAACATCGGAATAAACCAAACACGGAACGCCGCATTTTTCCGATGCCGACATTCGCAAACGTTTTCGGAAGCTGAACTTAATCCAGAGAAAAGAGAGTCTGTTCAAATCTAGAGGGTTTCTCTTGACTCTACGTTAGCTAACGTTAGCGCTACATCACGTTTCAGGGGAGAACGACACACGAAACGTTTTCATCATACATCTTGGTGTTTGCAGAATGCTGGGTAAGATGGAGGAGGTCACCGGACATCTTCAGGACCTGACCAAGTCCATGGCCGAGTTGGACAGAGACCTGCAAGAGGCTGTGTAAGTTTGGACTCTGTTGGGTCTGTGTGAAATAAGAGATAGAGTGCTATGTACTACACCTTAGACATCACTAGTCTGCGTAAGACTTGAATGACAGTGTTATTGTTTGAAGATAGCATCATACGTAGATATCCCTAGTCTGCGTGGGGACTCGAGTGGCAGTGTTATGTCTGAATATACACTACTTCGACTGTGTCAGATCGGAGTTTTAGTGTTATACGTGGAGTGTGACATCATTGGGTTTGTGGCGAGATGGGAATTGCAACTTTTTACGAGTATGATACAATTATGTACGAAAGCAGTTGTGTTATGTTTTAGTATAGCACTGTTTGGTCACTGTTTTAAATGAGTTGTAGTGTTACGCGTGAATGTGATATTGCTTAAACGTAAGATCGAAGTTGTAATCCATCATTGGTTTTAATCAGATGTAGTTGATGTGTACTTGAAATATGAGATGTGACACCATTTCTTCATACAAGATATGGATCGTAGTGTGTTGTTTGTGTGTGTGTGTGTGTGTGTGTGTGTGTGTGTGTGTGTGGTGTGTGCGCGCGCGCGCGTGTGTATGTGTGTGTGTGTGTGTGTGTGTGTGTGTGTGTGTGTGTGTGTGTGTGTGTGCGTGAGTGTGGTGTGTGTGTGTGTGTGTGGTGTGTGTGTGTGTGTGTGTGCGTGCGTGCGTGCGTGCGTGCGTGCGTGCGTGCGTGCGATGTGTGTGTGTGTGTGTGTGTGTGTGTGTGTTGTGTGTGCACATGCGAGAGAGAGAGAGAGAGGGGGGGGAGGGAGAAGGATCTATGTATTGTTGATATTTCACACTTAAGATAAGTGTAGTAACTAGAGAGAGAGAGAGAGAGAGAGAGAGAGAGAGAGAGAGAGATAGAGAGAGAGAGAGAGAGAGAGCATCATTTTTGCTATCAAAATACACTGACAATCAGACAAAATTTGTTTTCGTCCTTAATTATGATATCTATCTCTCTCAAAAAAATCTTAACGATCGTCATCATTTCTGTACTTCACGAGGCAAGCACAAAAACGTTATGTCCATTTTTTTTTTTTTTTGTTTTGTTTGCATTTTCTTTCATTAATCCACACTTTTTAATTTTCTTTGAAAACAGCCAGACTATACGATGTGGAGGGCACATAAAACCACAAGACGATGGGGATAAGACACAGAAACAGGTAGAAAACAGAAGGCAGGCATATAAACGAGCTACAGACATTTGCTTTCAGATAGTTAACGCTTTCGTACCCAACATTCTTCAGCGCCAGTTGATGCTATAGTTACTGTTGCTCTCTTTCAAGATTTTCTTACCTCATGGAAGTCATTCTCTTGCTCCTCTGTGTAGGGTTAAGCAGATATGACTGTAGTTTTAGAACCTATGTAATATTTTTCTTCTTACCGTGGTAAAAAGCTACTAATCAACCTGCCACCGTGGCAAAGTGGTTAGTGTTGCGGATTTCCGGATGGGAGGTCGTGGGTTCGATTCCCATCAGAGCCATGTGGGATTTTTTCTTCTCCTACCCAGAGGAGAGTTTGCTACAGGCTCAGTTGGGAAAACTGGGACCACACGGTTGAGTTTCATCCACTAAATTGATGCGTCTCTGAGAGTTTTGCTCGAATTTCCTGACCAGCACTGCAAGTGTCTGTAACTCTCGGGCCTGGTTAACGGCGGGATATATTATTGAAATTAGCGTAGAATACAACCCATTCATGCAGTCTCAGATCGAGACTTTGCTTATCTATTCTTGTTCTTTTCTTGGAGACATTTTGTAGCATCAACACATAGCTTTGCTGTAGCCCCTCTGCCACACATAGGGTTTACAAAAAGTCAGTTGAATTTGTTTCATAATCCTTATCAAACAGCCAAAATCGACCTGAATCTACATCACAGTGCATAGTTTCATCGGTACTTCTCACAACACGGATCTCTAGACGACAGGCTAAGGACTGAATGAATCATTATTGATGGTGCTTTAATCTTCGATAAGCCAGCCCTAAGCGCTTACAAATACCGAAAAGATTAAAGAAAACATAAATGAAACTAATAAGAAGATAAATAATGCAGTAAGTACCATGCACCTACAGCAAGTGTGCATATTGACACACACTCACGCACACGCACGCGTGCACACACACACACACACACACACGCACGCACGCACGCACGCACGCACGCACGCACGCACGCACGGACGGACGGACGCACGCACGCACGCAAGCGCACGCACGCACGCACGCACGCATGCACGCACGCACGCACACACACCACACACACACACACACACACACACACACACACACACACACACAAGTCGCAGAATTAACTTGATGAGAAGGGGAAGGGGTAGAAAGAATTGCTATTGATAGGTGAAGAGTTGTTTTAAAAGATGCTCTGACAGAAGACAGAGGCCTATCATATAGAACCAAACGAAATCATTACAATGATGCTATTGTTCTTAATTCTATAGCATAAACACAGTATTGATTAGTTTGTTTTAGTTTTCTCTTGCCGTATAGGTCCCTTCTTTAGTTCATTCATTCTTTTGTTTACTTGCTATTTCTCTGTGCCTTTCATTCATTCATTCATTAATATTTTTGTTGTTGTTTTCTTTTTGTTTTCTCTTCTTCCTTCTCCCCGTCTTCCTCGTATTCTTTGACTGGTGCATTCATTTGTCTAATCATTTACTTTTTCTTTCCTAACTTTAATCCCCAACTTTCATTCTGTCATCCTTTCGTTTTTGTTTTTTTTTATTCATCCATCCATCTGTCCAATTTTGTTGTGTGTATACACATTCCTTTCACATGCTGATTGTTTTTCTGTTCCTCTTTTCCATTCATTCGTTCATTCATCGCTTTTTATATTTTTCTCTCTCTCTTTCACTCTTCTACAGTTTTGATGAACAGAGTGAAGGACGGTGTCAGCAAACGGCATTCAAACACGAGGTGATCGCGAGTGAGTTTTATTCTTCCTTCTGTCATCTCTCACTGTCGCTTTCCTCGTTCATTGTCAGTAACTAGCCGACTGTGTTTGTTTTATAATGTCCATTCTTTCGCCTTGATTGTTTGCTTGTTATACTGTTTCACACATCAATGAATCATTGATCATAGAAATAGGAATACCTGACATACAAGCCTTCGTGCATGCACT
>JADBJO010032774.1:0-10000 GCA_016801955.1 Conus betulinus
GTGATTCTCGCACGGGGGAAACCACATAGTTTTGTGCGATAGTAGGCGTGGCGGGCAACTTTGGCGGCCGGAAGGGGGCGCGCCCGTCCTGACGGGGGTGGGCTGACACGCCAAACACCCTGGGATGACGAAGACCCAAGCTAACTACACGGAGCTCGATTTACGAGCCCCCGTGACCAACTGCAGCTTGGCCGGCTGACGAACGTGGGGTGCAGACGGTCGCATATACAAATGGCAACAAAGGATTGGCATCATCACACAACCACACCCATAACATACAAAAGAAGCCAAGAAAGCAAAACCAGCTGAGAATTGCTCGCCGACGACCGTATCGTATGGACATAACTGCATGGCTGGTCCTCTTGTGAGCAAACGCGCCACGTGGAAGATATGGCTTTTCCTCTGCATAACTGAATAACGGTGACAGATCGCAGAAGTTTGTTTATGGTCAAAACTTGTGCTTACCGCGACGATCGGCGTTGCGTTTTGTGTTGTCGTACCCCTGGCTAAAAGAACTCCAGGATCCTCCGAACAGGCCAAAGTACTTGAACCCTATGGTACACATCTGCAGCTGGGGACTGAGAATTTTACGTGTATGGCCTTTTTTTTTTTTTTTTTTTTTATTACCCACCCAGTGTTCCGGCTACCAACCCGACTCAGGGGGATATTGGAGACTGATATGTTATGCTAGGAGCTTGTCACGATTGAAGACAATCCCCGCATAACTATGCAAAAGAGCATAACCACCATTTGACGTAGGCTGGTGTTCTAAGCCTATTTTTAGTTGTGTCTGACACAGCTACAGCCAAGGCGGGGACCGCATCGTGTGAACGCGACGCACAATTCCGCCCCGCCTGGTAGACCTACACTCTTCATTTTTTTTTAGTGAACCACGTATTTTATGAATAGTGAATAAGAAGAGTATATAATCGTACTTGTGGCATATGGGCCAGGTGGGGGGGCCGGAGCTCTCCCCGCGCATATGGTTAACTAAAATCTCCATAATTATTTTATAACCAATGAACGCATTTCGTAGCTATCAATCATAGTAATTTCCCTGGTGAAAATCGTTTAATATTTAATCATGAGTTTTAACTTTCACTGGCAAAAAACGGACCTATTAGCTCATATCTGCATTTATTAAAAAAACATCTTGGTCGCCCGCAGAGAGTGTTCTAGGGTTAAGATTATGACTGTTTGGTTCGTTGTTAATGTCAATGGGCTCGATTCACCGTCCTTGCGAGACTTTGGGGGGGAGGCTGGGGGGGGTCGGCTCCGTAATCAATAGGCGAGCTAATTGCAAGACGGTGCATCATAGCCGATATTAAGCGGCTTATTACCATCAGGACAGAAGTTTTAAGTCCCAAACTGAAAACGTGTCTATATAAGTTAGGCGCGCTAGAAAATGCTTTTTGAGTTGGTGTGGACATCCGAACATTTTCGAGAGGTGACCCTGACGGGGGGGGGGGCGCGGGATTGCAAGTGCATCGTTTGGAGTGGTCTTGGGTGTTTTGTGGCGTCCCCTCTACCTTACCTTACCTTTTGTGGTTCGTACATTCCGGCCCGGGCGCATCGAAAGCCGTTTCTCAAGGGCAGCGGAGTTGTTTCACCTTAGCACCCAAAATCGAGGAAGGGGGGGGGGGGTGGACGGCAGAGCTAATTGGGCGCGAAGGCTATGCGAATAGTTAACATCACCAGGTGGGGTAGCAAGGTAGGGAAAATAGCGTGATAAAAGATAAGGTGGCTTGGCGAGAATGTCGTGCACGGTGTGAACGTAGTGTTATATAGTCATGTTCTAGAATAACCGCAAGAGTACTTCTTTTGTTTTAATTAGATACATATTCAGTGACACAGCATAAATAGGTTTCTAAATTATCAAAAGTAAAAAGGTCGAGGGAAAGGGGGACAGCCAGAACTCCTTTTCCTTGATGGTAAATAAAGGTGGCAACCTGAAAGGACAGCAAGCACAAAAAAAAAAAAATAATAATAATTTTTAAAAAATCAGCAAGAATTCATTGTGGCTGCTCAACCCAACCCCCAAAGAAGACTGACTTAACTTGTGATCTTAGCCACAGACTTTTCAATCAATCTTGACCATCATTTTTCCCCTTTTCCCTATTGTGGTGAGGGCGAAATCTCCGCTTGAACCTCAAAGAACGCACCCTCACGCCATTAATATGCCATGCTAGCACAGAAATGAGGACAAAGAACACGCAGCGTGGAACCCTTTCAAACCAGTAGAAATCATTTCCCAGTATGTACTGGACTTTACTTACCTCAAAACCACGTATAGTCCTGGTTGAATCTCAACAAAAAAAAAAGACACATCCCACCGTCTGGGTCAGGACCAATATACATAGGTGGTTGTTTTATTAGGTCAGCTCAACATAGTTAAATTAGTTTTCAGAAGGCGTGGCATTGAGTTGCTCAGGTCAGGCATATTATCTGGTCAACAACGCGACCCAATAGTCAGCTTTTTTTTTTTTTTTTTTTTTTGTATTTCTGCTTGTTTACCCCTATCATCAGGACCTTCCCAGTATGCACGCAGACATGTATATGTATTGAGTCACACAACCAGTCTATATAAGTTTGTTGTGGACCCAATATTGTTTCTTCTTCTGCTGGTTTATTCCACGTAAATGATGATCATTCAAACATACATTTAAACAGGATTTTTTTTTTTTTTTAATCATTGTGATGTTTGTTCAGGACCTTTTCCCATCCAGTGCATTTGTGTACAAACATGCAGTAATCTTGCCAAGTATGTTTTCAAAATGACATACTAGGGATAGAATCATGCAGCAAAATGTTTGCCTGTGTATACATAATTTTTTATGTATCGTCATTGATATCACTCCTCATGCATTTTCTGACAAGCTGACACCAAAGCCTTTGAAATTCTAACCAAATTCGGCTTTTGTGAGCCCCCCCCCAAATCATTGCAATGCTGCTTTGTTTCCCACAAGTGTGCCATTCGCCGTTGTGCGCGTTTGAGCTGTGCATTGCAATAACAATTGACTCGCACATTTATAAAGATTTTCCCTTTGTCAGTTTGTGTGCATTTATCTGTATTGAACAAAATTTTTATCAAGAGAATTTGTCTGTGAAAAATGAGGCAAAAGTAAGCATTTTCATGTGTATGAAACAGCATTCATCAACAAGCAGTGATACCAATTATCAAACATCCATTTGTCCGTGCGCAGGGCCAAACAAACCAAAAAAACGCTAACCAAAACACGAAACACAACATACAATACAAAAACACAAAAAAAAGCTAAATCATTTAAACAAACAAATGCTTTTGAGGAATCTTTCAAAAACGTATCTTGTGTCCTTCAAAAAGCAACTTGCCAAATGTATTTTGTGTAAGAAAAGCACTTTGATAAGCTGTATAAACACTTACCACGCAACAGCAAAAAGAGTCCGATTGCAGCAAAGTGCAAAAAAAAACGTCTCAAATGCTTTCATAGTAGTATGATGCTGGTGACGTCTGTCATTGTCGTGTGGTTTGTCCCACTGTAGTGGTGTTCTACTGCACGTGTTAATGTCACCTGCTGCAAGAACCTGTCTATGTTGCTGTAAAATGTAATGCCCAGCCAGCATGGTCATTGTGGCAAGTACTGACACTGTTGTAGTATGTACGATGCTGATCATTTGGTTTGCTTTTTTATGTTATCAAGCTCTCAACCGTGCTATATGGTATGGTGATCCATGCGATGCGTAATGGTGGCTCGCTGTAGTAAGTGGTTGTTGCTGAAGTGGTATGTTGCTGTAGTAGTTTGTCCCACTCCGTATGTGCAGTGTCACTGTGACCGTTGCCAGTTTTAAGTAAATGCCGTGGTCAATGCGGCTGCCGTTGTGGTATTTTTACTGTTATGCGAGCCTGTAAGGTGATATTGCTACTGTATCTTGGTATGACGGACTAAGGCAAGGCTGTCGTGCTTTAACAGGTGGTGTTTGTTGCTAGTTGTGGTTTTGCCATTGTACTAGCTATGGTTACTCGCAAAATTCGTGGCTTGTCATTATACTCTCAGTATTATGCTATATCGTATTATGTTCATGGTAAGTATGTCTGTCGACGATCGTGTGTCATGCTGCTGGATAGGGTGGTATGGCTGCCCTACACAATGGTGTAGATGTTTTGCTAGCGTACTTGTGGTGGTTTGTTGCTAGTGTGTATGTAGAGTGGAGGTGTACCTGTAGTGGAATCTCGCACTAATGGTATTGGTAGTGTAGTGGTAGTCCGTTGCATTTGCAGTGGTATGTCGTCGTGTTATTTGATGTATTGTATTGCTGGTAACTGTAGGTCACACTATGTTACTTGTATGTCATTGCAGTGGTATGGTATGGTCGCAGCTGTGGTTTATGTGCTGTGCTGTATGTCCTGTAAATGTAATCGGTATGTATTTTGTTAATGTGGTGCTAGGTGCTCTGTAGTGGTATGCCACTGTAGTGTTTTGTTTCCGTTATAGTCGATGATGCTGTCGGGTATATTGCAATCAGTGGTCTGTCCTTAGGATGGTGTCACTGTCCACTTAAACTGGACTCTCTTTGTCCACAGATCAGTTGCTGTACACTGAAATGTACAGTCTAGTGGACCCACAGTAACCGTAAGGAATCCTGTGGCTAAAAAACTGTAAGAAACACACAACTGGTAGGACCAACAATGAACTTTTCAGAACACTGTATAAACACTGTAGACTGAAGTGAACACTTGTGGAATACTGAGAAACAAAACCTGTAAAGACAACTTTGGACACTTGTAAGGAACACACTACGTGAAACGTGCGTGGACTGTAAGGCACACCAGGGAACTTGGTATACTGTAACGTGTAGGAACACTGAGTAACATTGTGGTAACTGTAAGGAACAACTGTGAGGAACATCTGTTGACTGTAAGGCAACCCCTAAGGACATTTTGTGGGCTGTAAGTAACACAGAGGAACATTGTGGACTTGTGAGGACCATTTGTGGACTGTAAGGAACACTGAGGAACATTGTGGGACTGTAAGGAACACTAACTACGGAACATTGCAGACTGTAAGAACACAGATGAACATTGTGGACTGTAAGGAACACTGAGGACATTGAAGACTGTAAGGAACACTGAGGATCATCTGTGGACTGTAAGGAACACCTGAGGAATCACTGTGGACTGTGCGGAACACTGACGGACATTGTGGATGATGTATGAGCAACATTGTGGACTGTAAGGAACCCTGGAGGACCATTGTGGACTGTGAGGAACATTGTGGACTGTGAGGTACCACTGACGCGAACATTTTAAGACTGTAAGGAACTAGAGTATCATTGTGGACTGTAGAGGAACACGGTGGGGGGGAGGATCATTGCGCTTCTGTGGACGTGGTGAGGGGAACACTGAGGATCATTGTGGACTGTGTGAGTAACATTGTTGGACTGAATAGTGAACCTGAGTAACATTGTGGACTGAGTCAAAGGAACACTAGGAAACATTGTGGACTGTAAGGGAACACTGAGGAACATTGTGTACTGTGAGGAACACTGAGGATTCATTCGTAAAAGAGACTGTAAGGAACACTGCAGAGATCAATTGTGTGGACTGTGAGGAGACATTGTGGACTTGTGAGGAACACTGAGGATCCTTGTGGACTGTGAGGGAACATTGTGGACTGTGAGGAACACTGAGATCATTGTGGACTGTAAGGAATCTCGCAATCAGGAGAACCTTGTGGACTGTGATGAACACCGCAGAACATTACAGACTGTACGAGAACACCGAGAGAACATTGTGGACTGTGAGTACACTGAGGACATTGTGGACTGTAAGTACCCTGAGGAACATTGTGGACTGTAAGAACACTGAGTAACATGCGCAGTTAAGGAGAACAGCCAGAGGAACATTGTTGACCTGTGACGAACAACTGAGGGAAACATTGTGGGAGCTCGTAAGGAACACTAAGGAACATTGTGGACTGTAAGGAACACTTGAGGATCATTGTGGACTGTGAGGAACACTTGTGGACTTGTAAGGAAACTGAGGTATCATTGTGGAATGTAAGGAACCCTGAGGAACATTGTGGACTGTGATGAACAACTGGGAAACATTGTGGACTGTGAAGGAACACTGGGGAACATTGTGGACTTGTGAGGAACTCTAAGGAACATTGTGGACTCTAAGGACACGGAGGATCATTGTGGATGTGAGAAACATTTGTGAGGAACTTGTGAGGAACACCTGAGTGAACACTTTGTTGACCTCGTGAGGGACACTGAGGAACATGTCTGTGGACTGTGAGGAACACTTAAGGACATTGTGGGTTGTGAGGAACATTGTGTGATTTTGACTGTGAGGAAACACTGAGTAACATTGTGACAGGGACACTGATAGGAACACTGAGGAACATTGTGGACTTGAGACTGTGAGGAACAACTGCCCTGAGGAACATGGTGATGTGGAAGATGTGAGGAACAACTGAGGAACACTGTGACTGGTCACTGTGGACTGTCAGAACACTAAGGATCATTGTGTGTACCTGTAAGGACCCTGAGGTCATCCAGGAATGAGGATCCATTGTAGGACTGTGGCCTGTAAGGAACACTAAGGATCACATTGTTGACTGTAAGGAACACTGATGATGCATTGGTGGACTGTAAGGACCCTGAGGATCATTGTGGAATGGTAAATTAACACAGAGGAACATTGTGGAACTGTGAGTAACCTGAGGAACCATGTGGGGACTGTAAGGAACAACCGAGAACACTGTGGGACTGTTGAGGAAAACACCCGGAGGACATTGTGGACGTGCTCGGGAACACATAGGAACATTTGTGACTGTAAGTTACCGGAACACTGGAATGCGAAGGAACTGTGAGGACACTGTACTGGAGGAACACAGAGGACACTTGATCCTGAAGTCTGTAAAGAACACATAGGATTTGCCATTGTGACTGTAGAAGTCTCACACTGTGGAAACATTTTGGGACTGTAATTGTAGAACACTAAAGTCAGGTCTGGGACTGTGTCAACTCTAAACATTTTGTGGACTGTAAGGGAACTCCGAACTATGCAGACCTCACCGGACTGGTAAAGGACTGTCATTACCCGGGTGCGGAAACACCGATAGAACATGGATGACTGTAAGTAACTGTAAAGAACTCTGTGGACGGTAAGGCGACTTCTAAGAAGTCTGCGGACTGTAAGGAACTCTAAAGAACTGCATTGGACTGTAAGGAACTCTAAAGAGTTCTGCGGACTCTCAACGGACTGGAACGAAGGACTTCTAAGATGTCTGCGGAACTGTCTGAAAGGAATAACTGTAAAGAACTCTGGACTGTAAGGAACTAAGCTCTCTCAGACTGTAAGAAACGGAATTGCTGTGAAACAGAACTGCATTAACGTGTAAGGAACTCTCTAAGAACGCCTGTGACCTCTAACTCCACTCACAAAGAACTCTGTTGGTCTGTAAGGAACTGTAAAGAACTCTGTAGATTATTGTAGGAACTGTAACGAACCTCTTTGGACTGTAAGAACTCTAAAAATATTCTGGCGGAGCCCTCTAATGGAACCTGGAAAGCAACTTCTCGCTGACTTTAAGGAACTGACGTGTGAACTTTTTGGATTGGGGATCAAATGTAAAATTTTTTTTGTTTAAAATAACTTGTAAAGAAACTCTTTTGACTTGTAAGGAATTGTACAGAACTCGCTGACTTTTAAGGAACGTAAAAGAACCCTGTGACTGTCAAAGAACTCCGTTGGACTCTAAGGAACGCTGAGAACTCTGTTGACTGTACTCCACAGACACTCTGCAGCCTGTAATGAAGGGGGGGGGGGGCTGTATAAGAAGCCCGTTGAACTGAAGAAACCAAACCCTCTGAAGAACGCGTTGGGGGGCCTGTAACTCCAACAAGACTCTGGCAGACTGTTAAAGGAACTGTAAAAGAAACGCCTCCGTTGACTGTAAGGAACTCTGACGAACTCGTGGAACTGGTAACTCCAAGAACCTGTCAGACGGTGTTAGTGAACTGTAAAGAACAAGAAAACATCCGTGTGTCGGACTGTAAAGGACTCTGGAAGAACTCTGTGGACTGAAACTGCCAAAGAACTCTGCAGACGTGTAGGACAAACTTGTAAAAAAGAACTTCTTCAGACCTGTAGGGCGACTCGTCTGAGAAACTCTATGGGGGTGACTGTAGGGACTTCTAAAGATTATTTTATGGACTGTAAATGAAAACTCTAAAGACTGTCATGAACTGCAGGGGGAACTTCTAAAGACCCTCTTGGGACTTTAATGAGGCACTAACATTGAAGTCTACATGAAACTGGCTAAAGAACCTGTGGACCTGTAAAACCATATCTAGACATTGTGTAATGCAGAAGTCTTGCAAGCAACGTGGTATGGAGACCCTGTAAGAGCAACTTTGGTGGAATGGAAAGATACGCGCTTGTTGAAACCACTGTAAATTGCAAATTTTAATTATGGAACAACTGTTATGGTCTAAGAAACATTTAGTTATTAGTAACACTGGATAAATGTAGGAACTCTGTGTGCTGACCATCTGCTCACCACAGGTGTCAGGCGAATTGACTATCCTAGCATGCTGGTGGTGGGATGGAATTCTGCGAGACGACCTGAAGACTGCTGCCTTGATCCTGATCATCCTCCAGGGATCTCAAACAGCGCTCAGGGACCTATGTCACGATTGTGCGGGTGCAGAATGATGCTGTAATGGTGCTGTTAGGTCCTGGCACCCAACCCCGGGGATCGTCATCCGTTTCGTGGCTACAAACGGCATTGCCCTGACCTTCACTTGGAGCAGCAGCCGGTTGGGGTATGATCTGTTGTCATGCCCTGATTGGTTGTTAGTGGGTGTGGGATTTTCGAACAGTACGTGGACCACACCATGTTTTGTCAGTACACCAGTGTAAAATCTGTTCATCTTACTTTTTATCTCTATTCCACCCCGCCCGACATTCATCCCCCCCCCCCCCCCCCCCCCCCCCCACTCCCACCCCCCCCCAACCCCCAACCCCTTTCCTACATTGCCTTTTTTGGCCTTCAACTTCACCCTTGACCTTGATCCCCCTTTTTTCCACGTAACGACACACTTTGTTTTGATGATGAAGAATTCAGCGTTGTCAGACACAGGTTCCGATCCCATGAATGGTGACAGTGAACGGAATCCCCTTTTTCCCTTTTCCTCCTTACCATTTGTTGTATATGCTGTTTGTTGATGATGACTCTCTGCTCTTCACGCGCGGGGTACCCTTTAAAAAACAGTGGGGGCGGGTTGTCTGTAGCATTTTCATGCCTGGACTTTTCACTTAAACTCGGCTTCAGTTTCTTTCCCTTGAATTTCAATCACCAGTGATCGATGGGGGCTGTCTTTCTTTCTTGCCGGGAATTTCTGGAGTGCAATGTATCGCCCTAAAAAAAACCTAAAATGGACACACCATCACAAAAAACTATTTATTTCAGAAGTGCTGCAACAGAATGTTATGAAAAATCATGAAAAATTCATGCAAAATGCAAAATCCTAAAATCTCAAAAACGTGTTGAGAGACATTAAGGGTTTAAAAGAAAGTCCTTGACATATTTGCATTGTATGTTACATGGATAAAAAGGAGGGTAATTATTTGAATCAGTCTTCAATGGACCGAGATCTGTTTTCAAACACACAAACACACATTCATGTATTCTCACATATGCTGCGCAACAGTCACACACGCACACACACACCACATGCACACACACCACACACACACCACACACACATCACACATGCAAGCAGCACACCACACACACTCACATGCCATGTGCTTCCTGATTATACACCCACACACACACACACAACACAACCACACAGCGCACACGCCCATTCATGCAAAACATGCATGCACTCACACACACAACACACACCACACACACACACACATTTCATAATAAACACGCCCATGCAACCTCTCCACACAACACACCACATGCTAACGCGTGCATACAGCATCGCAGGCCGCGGACAC
>JADBJO010032774.1:12500-15344 GCA_016801955.1 Conus betulinus
ATAATGGCAGTTAAAAAATGACAGATAAAAACCGGTCATCAGAACATACCAGACGAGATGGTATTCATTAAAAGAAAAAAAAAAAGAAAAAATAAAAGGAGTAAAAAGTAGGGAAAAGTAGAACTGTCTAAACAATGCATGGAGTAAAAAGTAGGGAAAAGTAGTGCTGTTTGAACAAACACATGGAGTAAAAAGTAAGGAAAAGTAGTGCTCTCTGAACAATGCATGGATTAAAAAGTAGGGAAAAGCTGTGCTGTCTGAACAACACATGGGAGTAAAAAGAAGGGAAAAGTAGTGCTGTCTGAAAAAATCATGGAGTAAAAAGTAAGGAAAAGTAGTGGTTTGAAACAACACATGGAGTAAAAAGTAGAGAAAAGTAGTGCTCTTTGAACAACACATAGAGTAAAAAGTAGGGAAAAGTAGTGCTGTTTGAACAACACATAGAGTAAAAAGTAGGGAAAAGTAGTGCTGTCAGAACAACACAAAGGGCAAAGTAGTGCTGTCAGAACAACACAAAGGGCAAAGTAGTGCTGTCAGAACAACACAAAGGGCAAAGTAGTGCTGTCAGAACACAACTCAAAGGGCAAAGTAGTGCTGTCAGAACAACACAAAGGGCAAAGTAGTGCTGTCAGAACAACACAAAGGGCAAAGTAGTGCTGTCTGAACAACACAAAGGGCAAAGTAGTGCTGTCTGAACAACACAAAGGGCAAAGTAGTGCTGTCTGAACAACACAAAGAGCAAAGTAGTGCTGTCTGAACAACACAAAGGGCAAAGTAGTGCTGTCAGAACAACACAAAGGGCAAAGTAGTGCTGTCAGAACAACACAAAGGGCAAAGTAGTGCTGTTTGAACATAGAGGAAAAAGGGGGAAAGTAGTGTTATCAGAAACAACACATCTTAAAAAGTCATAACGACACATGGGATAAAAAGCAGGGAAAGTAGTGTTGTCTGAACGACACATGGAATAAAAAGCAGGGAAAGTAGTGTTGTTTGAACAACACACGGAATAAAAAGCAGGGAAAGTAGTGTTGTCTGAACAACACATGGAATAAAAAGTAAGGAAAAGAATTGTTGTCTGATCAACATAGAATAAAAAAAAAGGGGGGTGGGTGGGTGGGGGGAGGAATATTGTCTGAACAAATACATAGTGAAAAGTAGGGGAAAACGAGTGCTATCTGAACAACACAGAGTACAAAGTAGTGGAAAAGAATTGTATCCAAATGTTCTATAGCGCATGCGGCACAAAGTTGAGGATACATGTGTTACTAAAAACGCTTGCCAAAAAAAAATAAAACCAGCTAAACAACACATAAATAAAATAATAGGGGGGAAATAGTACTGGATAGGATAATTCATGCCATAAAAGGTTGTGAAATGCGCAGTAGTTGAATGATAAATGTAATGAAAGGTGCCATAAAATAGTTCCGCCTGAACGTGCCTCATTTTTAATGCCAGCTTAGAATAACTGTCGTCCTTTTCTGGCATTTCTTAGTCCAGTGGAGCTACTTTGCACACCAGTACAAACCAGGTTTTGATGTCACTGACAATTCTGACGTTGGTTTCAGAAGGTCTCAAAGAGTGGGAATACATTAGGCAGGGATATGGAAGTACAATAGTTGAGTTGTAAGGTGCACATAATGTTAGGTTGATAAAAATCTCGGGGGTGTAGAAACGGTCTGTTTGGAATCCAAGGGGAGGGGATTTGTTGTTTTGAATCCAAGGGAAGGGGGATCACTGGTGTGTTACTGTTAGGAGCCAGCCTAGTTCGACAAGTCGTTAGACTGGTACGATCTGATATCGGCTGGTTCAGTATGACTGGTGTACATTGTGTGTGTGTATGTGTGTGTGTGTGTGTGTGTGTGTGTGTGTGTGTGTGTGTGTGTGTGTGTGTGTTTGTGTATATGTGTGTATGTGTGTGTGTGTGTGTGTGTGCATGTGTGTGTGTGTGTGTGTGTGTGTGCATGTGTGTGTGTGTGTGTGTGTGTGTGTGTGTGCGCGCATGTGTGTGTGTGTGTGTGTGTGTGCATATTTTGCACACATGTGCCCTTAGGATAATTTAGCATGGCAGGATCTACATTGTAACAGCGTGTCAAAAATCGATTACTAATCAGTAGGACTCTGTGTGTGTGTGTGTGTGTGTGTGTGTGTGTGTGTGTGTGTGTGTGTGTGATCAGGAGGGTGGGGAGGGTAGGGGGGGTGGGGGTGGGGGTAGGGGGCAGAGACAGGCCTTAGGCATGGTTGGCACAGCTGATGTTATGTGTGATGTGTTAATATAGCACAGCATTTCTAAACTCTTTTGTTCAGTGTCATTAGTATTCATGTGTGTGTGTGTGTGTGTGTGTGTGTGTGTGGCTGGCATGTTGGGTGTCTCAGTAGCTCATATGCATACAGTGACAGAGAACGAAGGGAGGACTTAATCACACCCCACTGACAGGCAGACAAACAAGAACATTAGATATAAAATGGAAATCTCTCAAATTCAAAACAGCTGAACAAACAAAAGAAAATCAAAGGAAGAAAAGAAAGAAAGAAAGAAAGAAGAGGAACAGATGGCTCCACGGAGTCACGCTGATCAAAATATTTTGGCAACAGGCAGAAGTTACTGCATCAATACCCTGTTGCTAAGTGTCTGGAGTCATGTCACCGGCATATAAATGCATTAAGCCTGAGCCAGAAACGGTATTCTGGCCTGTTCTTAGCACAGGCCCCTGGTGTTTGAACAAGGAAAGGGCATACAGTGGCAGGCAGTTTCTGTTTGTCTCTCTGTATCTTTGTCGGTCTGTCTGTCTGTCTCTCTCTTATCTCTCTCTCTGTCTCTGTCTATGAAATGAATTTGCCTTCTCT
>JADBJO010032775.1:0-10000 GCA_016801955.1 Conus betulinus
AAAGTGTCCACAATGCAGTTTTTTTGTGCTATGTGAATTTTTATTTTTTTTTATTTTATTTTATTTTGTATGTGCTGCGTCGGCACCAGGTCCATGAGGATTGGAGTCACTTTAATCCATTGTCTTTCTTCAACACACAGAAGGCTGTGCCTTTTCTCACTGTTAGCACTGTGTGCAACGTGGTCACAGTCCTTTACTCCCACCCTGTTCTCCCTTGAACACACATGTTAATATTTTATAGAATTATACACATGGGCATATAGCATACCTGCATAACACATACTGATGTTACTCCACACATGTAAAAATTTTAGACACTTCCTATACTGCTTTGCACGACTTCTTTAGTCTGCAACTACGGCTTGTGTACTCTCCTTGTAGCAGGAACATTATCCCAGAGGGCTTTTTCAGCATGGATGCCCGTTGGGAGGAAACGGGGGTGGGGAGGGAGGGACAGGCATGTAGTATGGCCACTGCCAGAAACCAGGTATGCGAGGAGGAAAAGGGGGATAATACATGGAATGAAATTGAGGGAACATTTTCCTAGGTGGCATATAACAGTGACGTTCATTGTCACGTGACAGTGACGAGTGTTTTGTACTTAATGGAGAGACGGGTGGTCGGGATCTGGGGTGATAGCTTAATAGGGGCGGAAAATCATCTAAATCCATATGGTGATGTTCAGCTGAGTGAGGGACAAGGGTGGGATGGTTATCAGAGGGAGGGATGAATGGAGAGGTTCGATTATACGAGGGAGGGTGGGGAGCAGAGTGGCTCAGATGGTTGGTGGGGCGCCTTGGTGACGGGGCTTCCCTGTTGTGTAGCAGTGGGGGAGGTGGCTTATTACCACTTGTTGGTTTCCTGGGGACGGGGTGTCCCTGTTGTGTAGCAGTTGGGGGAGGTGGCTTATTACCACTTGTTGGTTTCCTGGGGGACGGGGGACGGGGTGTCCCCCGTTGTGTAGCATTTGGGGAGGTGGCTTATTACCACTTGTTGTTTCCTGGGGACGGGGGTGTCCCTGTTGTGTAGCATTGGGGGAGGTGGCTTATTACCACTTGTTGGTTTTCCTGGGGGACGGGGTGTCCCTGTTGTGTAGCAGTGGGGGGGAGGTGGCTTATTACCACTTGTTGGTTTCCTGGGGGACGGGGTGTCCCTGTTGTGTAGCAGTGGGGGAGGGGGCTTATTACCACTTGTTGGTTTCCTGGGGGACGGGGTGTCCCCGTTGTGTAGCAGTGGGGGAGGGGGCTTATTACCACTTGTTGGTTTCCCTGGGGGACGGGTGTCCCTGTTGTGTAGCAGTGGGGGAGGTGGCTTATTACCACTTGTTGGGTTCCTAGGGGACGGGTGTCCCCGTTATGTAGCATTGGGGGAGGTGGCTTATTACCACTTGTTGGTTTCCTGGGGACGGGGTGTCCCCTGTTGTGTAGCAGTGGGGGAGGTGGCTTATTACCACTTGTTGGTTTCCTGGGGGACGGGGTGTCCCCGTTGTGTAGCAGTGGGGGAGGTGGCTTATTACCACTTGTTGGTTTCCTGACACTGCCTTCAGCTGGCGGCCCTCTCCTTTTCCCGGCGTCACGCTCGATGTGGTGAGCAAACAAGCCTTGTGCAATGCGGGCTGTTCCTTTCTTGGAGGGGTGAACGGCATCACTGTATAAAGCCATTCTGGGTGCTCCGCTAGCGGTGGTAAAAACGTTCGAGTGGTCTGTATACTTTGACCTTCATGTTTTCACATGCTAATTGCAAGTTGCTGTTGCTAGCATGTATTAGAGCATTCAGTGGGTGGCGGCCCCTCCCAGGAATGATACCAGATGCTTGTATTGACGCCTTTGGGAAAATGTGTCTGCACTGAAGAGAGAGAGAGTTTACATAATGCACACACTATCGACGCAGCAACAACAACAAGAACAAAAGAATATTTCATGGCATTACATCGTGAGGCCTTCCTTTTACATAAAACCACCGGTTGAACACAACACACATGGCCTATCAGCAAAGCCAAGCATTTAAAAACAAAACAATTCTAAGCTGTGCCGGAAGCGTTTCCTGTTTTAGAGATTTTGTTCACTGCTACGAAACCCTTGTTTTTTCCCTCACGCTTGGAAGTTGATTGATTGTTTGTTTGCCAGAAAGAAACGTCAAGAACATCTGAACCCATTTCAACCAATTCCGGCCAATAGATACATTTAAACGCCAGAACGACTGCTTTCAATTTCTGTGCGGAGCTGTGATGTGGCTCTGAATCAAACCGTGGTTCCAAGATTCTTCATGAAGATTTCTACACACTGTATCACGCAAAAACTGCAGAACTAGTTTCAAACGAATTTTAATGGACAGATAGGATGGACCGTCTTATTCAATTATATAGCGATGATCTGTGGTTCGAATCCACATCAAACAGCGGATCAAAAAAGTGTTCAGCGAGATAATGACCAATTCTATACTGCATGTAAACAATGAGTAATTCTTAACGAACTGATAAGTATTAGCGAAGTGAAATAGTTCAGTACATTTTTGCCGTCAAGATTCCCATGCCATTCGCAGGCTGTAACAACAATACGTTCCTTTGCCTGTGTGTGTGTGTGTGTGTGTGTGTGTGTGTGTGTGTGTGTGTGCGTGCGTGCGTGCGTGCGTGCGTGTGTGTGTGTGTGCGTGTACGTGCGTGCGTGCGTGTGTGCGTAGGTGCGTGTGCTTGCGTGCGTGTGTGTGGGTGTGTGTGTGTGTGGAGGGGAGGGGAGGGGGTGCGTGCGTGCGTGCGCGCGTGCGTGCGCGCGTGAATGCTTGCATGCGTTCGTGAATGCTTGTGAGCGTGCGTGCATACGTGTGTACGTGTAAGTGTGTGTATTTTGTATTTGCGCGCTTCAAAAGCTTGCTCTTATGTCTCAGATTATAGAAATAGGGGGTGATAAGCCTTCATATCTGCAGTGGTAGATGATTCTGCCTAAACTGACAGTATGTGCTTGAGTGGGTGAATGGGGAATAAATAAATGCTTCTCAAAATGAACCTTCAGCAAGCTTATAGTCTCCAAAGCGGGAGAGACCATCTCCAATGGGGAGAAAGCTCACTAACATATAACTCCTGGTCAGATACCGGTATTTCGAACCTGATTGTTTCTCCTCAGTGACCGCGGAAAGTGGTAATTGACTCCTCTGCCTTTTCAGTTTTAAGAAAAATGCTATACCAGAAAAAGGCTGGTGTGCAATACCATAGTATGTTTGTTGAGTTTCAAAAAAACTAAACTTAAAACTGAAAAGGCAGAGGAGTCAAATTACCACTTTTCCGCGGTCACTGAGGATGAAACAATCAGGTTTCGAAATACCGGTATCTGACCAGGAGTTATATGTTAGTGAGCTTTCTCCCCATTGGAGATGGTCTCCCGCTTTGGAGACTATAAGCTTGCTGAAGGTTCATTTTGAGAAGCATTTATTTATTTATTCCCCATTCCACCACTCAAGCACATACTGTTAGTTAGGCAGAATCATCTACCACTGCAGATATGAAGGCTTATCACCCCCTATTTCTATAATCTGAGACATAAGAGCAAGCTTTGTTTATAATTCAATATTTCTTGCAGTCATTGCAACACCTAGCTGCTCTGTAAGTTGCTGGAATGGTGCTCGGTACTTATCCTTGGAATTTATTGTTTCATTGTAATAGTCCCTTGCGGATTCATTCCAAGAACTGGCCCTCAGCACTTGTGTCTTAAGAGGTTATCTTTTTATATTTTCTACTTTTCACAAGAAAATGTAGCTTGTTTTGATCTTTCATGATTTTCTTTTGCTTCTTAGGTGGCACCTTTAGTTTTTTTTTTTGAAAAACTCAACAAACATACTATGGTATTGCACACCAGCCTTTTTCTGGTATAGCATTCTTCTTAAAACCGAAAAGGCAGAGGAGTCAAATTACCACTTTCCGCGGTCACTGAGGATGAAACAATCAGGTTTCGAAATACCGGTATCTGACCAGAGTTATATGTTAGTGAGCTTTCTCCCCATTGGAGATGGTCTCCCGCTTTGGAGACTATAAGCTTGCTGAAGGTTCATTTTGAGAAGCATTTATTTATTCCCCATTCACCCACTCAAGCACATACTGTTAGTTAGGCAGAATCATCTACCACTGCAGATATGAAGGCTTATCACCCCCTATTTCTATAATCTGAGACATAAGAGCAAGCTTTGTTTATAATTCAATATTCTTGCAACACACACACACACACCACACACACACACAGGCAAAGGAACGTATTGTTGTTACAGCCTGCGAATGGCATGGGAATCTTGACGGCAAAAAATGTACTGAACTATTTCACTTCGCTAATACTTATCAGTTCGTTAAGAATTACCTCATTGTTTACATGCAGTATAGAATTGGTCATTATCTCGCTGAACACTTTTTTGATCCGCTGTTTGATGTGGATTCGAACCACAGATCATCGCTATAATTGAATAAGACGGTCCATCCTATCTGTCCATTAAAATTCGTTTGAAACTAGTTCTGCAGTTTTTGCGTGATACAGTGTGTAGAAATCTTCATGAAGAATCTTGGAACCACGGTTTGATTCAGAGCCACATCACAGCTCCGCACAGAAATTGAAAGCAGTCGTTCTGGCGTTTAAATGTATCTATTGGCCGGAATTGGTTGAAATGGGTTCAGATGTTCTTGACGTTTCTTTCTGGCAAACAAACAAATCAATCAACTTCCAAGCGTGAGGGAAAAACAAGGGTTTCGTAGCAGTGAACAAATCTCTAAAACAGGAAACGCTTTCGGCACAGCTTAGAATTGTTTTGTTTTTAAATGCTTGGCTTTGCTGATAGGGCCATGTGTGTTGTGTGTTCAACCGGTGGTTTATGTAAAAGGAAGGCCTCACGATGTAATGCCATGAAATATTCTTTTGTTCTTGTTGTTGTTGCTGCGTCGATAGTGTGTGCATTATGTAAACTCTCTCTCTCTCTCTCTCTCTCTCTCTCTCTCTCTCTCTCTCACTCTCTCTCTCTCTCTCTCTCTCTCTCTCTCTCTCTCTCTCTCTCTCAGTGCAGACACATTTTCCCAAAGGCGTCAATACAAGCATCTGGTATCATTCCTGGGGGGGGGCCGCCACCCACTGAATGCTCTAATACATGCTAGCAACAGCAACTTGCAATTAGCATGTGAAAACATGAAGGTCAAGTATACAGACCACTCGAACGTTTTTACCACCGCTAGCGGAGCTACACAACAGGGACACCCCGTCCCCCAGGAAACCACAAGTGGTAATAAGCCCCCTCCCCCACTGCTACACAACAGGGACACCCCGTCCCCCAGGAAAACCACACAGTGGTAATAAGCCACCTCCCCCACTGCTACACAACAGGACAACCCCGTCCCCCAGGAAACCAACAAGTGGTAATAAGCCCCCTCCCCCACTGCTACACAACAACAGGAAGCCCCGTCACCAAGGCGCCCCACCAACCATCTGAGCCACTCTGCTCCCCACCCTCCCTCGTATAATCGAACCTCTCCATTCATCCCTCCCTCTGATAACCATCCCACCCTTGTCCCCCTCACTCAGCTGAACATCACCATATGGATTTAGAGATGATTTTCCGCCCCTATTAAGCTATCACCCAGATCCCGACCACCCGTCTCTCTCCATTAAGTACAAAACACTCGTCACTGTCACGTGACAATGAACGTCACTGTTATATGCCACCTAGGAAAATGTTCCCTCAATTTCATTCCATGTATTATCCCCCTTTTTTCCTCCTCGCATACCTGGTTTCTGGCAGTGGCCATACTACATGCCTGTCCCTCCCTCCCCACCCCCGTTTCCTCCCAACGGGCATCCATGCTGAAAAAAGCCCTCTGGGATAATGTTCCTGCTACAAGGAGAGTACACAAGCCGTAGTTGCAGACTAAAGAAGTCGTGCAAAGCAGTATAGGAAGTGTCTAAAATTTTTACATGTGTGGAGTAACATCAGTATGTGTTATGCAGGTATGCTGCTATATGCCCATGTGTATAATTCTATAAAATATTAACATGTGTGTGTTCAAGGGAGAACAGGGTGGGAGTAAAGGACTGTGACCACGTTGCACACAGTGCTAACAGTGAGAAAAGGCACAGCCTTCTGTGTGTTGAAGAAAAGACAATGGATTAAAGTGACTCCAATCCTCATGGACCTGGTGCCGACGCAGCACATAAAAAATAAAAAATAAAAAATAAAATAAATAAATTCACATAGCATAGCAAAAAAACTGCATTGTGGACACTTTGCATCGTATAGCAAGTGTGGAGACTATAACAATTTTCTTTAATCAAATTGTATTTGACTGAGAAATTCTCTACTCTCTGACTCTCTCTCTCTCTCTCTCTCTCTCTCTCTCTCTCTCTCTCTCTCTCTCTCTCTCTCACTCTCTCTCTCTCTCTCTCTCTCTCCTCTCTCCGTTTTTTTATATCATAGTTCTACTGTATCTAAGTGGTGCGTGAGCACGCTAAGAAACCTCCTGCGGTGTAGATAAACTTTCGGTGAAACTTGTCAAAGGTGAGTTACATAACTCTGTGAATTTAACTTCTGCCTGTGTTTCATACTCATTATTCTTTTACATTGAACAGTGTTTTTTTTTTTTTTTTTTTTACATTGTTTTGCAATTGTTTGCAAATTTAGTTTTGTTGTTTCTTATAGTCATTATCCTTTTGCATTGAGGATTGTCGTATTGTGTGTGTGTACTATATGGACACGTTTGTGTTTTTGGTTTTTAAGTGTAACATCGCTTTTCGCTTAGTTTCACACAATGGTACAATCATCTTCAGCGTGGCCACAGGAAGACGGATTACGTATTTGGACATCTAAATATAAACCATATACAAAACAAATTACAGGAGATACCCACTATACTGTCAAATCAAAGACAAACCCTTTCATATATTTGGCTTCACTGAATCAAGACTTTCAGATAATGTCCCTGATGCCACTGTCTTAAGCTCCGGCTACAATATCATACGCAGAGATCCCACCGAATCCAAAACTACGGGCATATTAATTTACATTCATGAAACATTAAATGCGCAACGTTTATATGAACTTGAAAGTTTTTGGAATTGAAGCAGTCTGGCTATTAATCAGGTTGAAGAGGACGAAACCCATCAAAATCGGATTTATCTATCGAAACCCAGCAGAAAATGCTGATTGGATGGACAAGTTTACGGCCCATGATGGATGCAGCATCACTTGATGCTACAGAATTAATTATTTTAGGTGATTTCAACATTGATTTATTGAAACGCCAACATCATGGTCAGACAGGACTACTTCGTACAACTTATCCCAAGTTATAGACATGCCCACCGTGTCACGCCCACTAGCAAAAAACATTAATTGACCACATCTATCTTTCTGAGCCACATAACGTCATTGAGAAATGTGTGCCTTTGAATGGATGCAGTGACCACTTTCCAGTATGTATTACGTGGAAAAGAAGGGGAATCAAAATTCCTAAAACAGGACACAAACATATCACTTATAGATCTTTTGGACAATTCCGTGAAGATAACTTTCTCACTGACCTCATGAATTCTCCCCTTATAAATGTTTATAATTACACTGATCCAGAGAAAGCGCTAGAGTTTTGGCTACATACGTTTAATTCTGTTTATGACAAGCATGCGCCACTCAAAACGCGTAGAGTTAAACATAGTGCACAACCAAAGTGGATGACTGATGAAATACAAGCTGCTTGTTTCTTACGCGATGATCTGTTTTTTGAAGCAGAAGGGAAGTCGGAAGGATTTAAAAGGCAACGTAATAAAGTCAATTCACTCTCAAACGGACACAGCAAAAATGAAATTTTTTCGTGAACTTGTAGCCAACAAACAAATTCGAAGTCCATATGGCAAGCAATAAATGAACTTACGAATAAAACTTCACAGTCAAAGATAAGTCCCATAATCAGCATAACACCAAATGAACTCAACAAACACTTTACAACAGTTGCAGAACACATTGTCAAAGAAAAGAATACTGACTCAAATGAACTACAAAATTGAAAAACTTTTGTAATGCTAAGAACATTCGTTCAGCGGCACCAGTTCCATCTATGACAGTCAATGATGTTTACAAAGCTTTATGCCAATTAAAGCAGACAGGAAGTCGCGGACTTGATGGGATTGATGGAAAGATTCTAAAACTATCTGCACCTGTTATATGTGAAACTCTTACCTACATTTACAATTTATGCATTGATAAATGTCACTTTCCTGCTCAGTTCAAAGTTGCAAAAGTAATACCCATTTTCAAATCTGGAGACAAATCTGATCCATCGAACTATAGACCTATATCTGGCACTTACAAATCTAGTGGATCTCATCGATCAGCATAAAAAAAAGGCTCAAATTCTGTGGCCCTTCATGCCCTGCTCTCATGGTGACCTCAGTTTCGATGTCCTCTCCACGTCTGTGGCCTTGGTTTGTGTTCCGTCGGGGTCACCGATATCGGCGAGTCCATGGAGGCTGTCGTTGGACGGACGTGGTGGCGCCCTACGGGGGGAGAGCTCACTCACGCCGGCTCCGCGACTAAGCAATTATTGTCGTCAGTAGGGGGCTTAGTAGGTGGTGTCCTGCGTATGTTACATCAGAACAGGCGCCACTGAACACCACTGAAAGTGACTCGGCGGCAGTGCAGTGTCTCCTCCGGTGGGTTGCCTCTTGACGACTTGACATTGACTGCTCCCTGTGATTGCCGGTGCCGGGGCTGCGGCGGGGCCGACCGGGCTGTGGCTGTGGACGGGGTGTCGGAATGAGCGGCGTGGGTGCACTGCCTCTGAGGTGGCGCAGAGGTTGGGACAGCAAAAAAAAAAAAAAAAAAAAAAAAAAAAAAAAAAAAAGAATCTTGTACAAAATTGCAGCTGGCTGAAATAAATTCATCGAGTCCTCCTCTTCCCAGTATCTGACTGATCTGCTGCACCTCTTCACCCCATCACATGAACTCCGCTCGTATCTGATACTCATCTTTCCGTAATTCCAACTACCCGTACTAAAACTTTCGGCAACGCTTGTTTGTTTTGTCAAGCCCTTTTCCTTTACAATCAAACTCTAATATCAGCTGAGGTACTCTGTTAAACCAAACCTTAACGCATTTCTTTCTCTTGGATTGACATTGTAAATAATGTGCTGTATCGTTTAGGAATGTTCTATGCGTTTGAATATGGTTTTAGTCTCAGTTTTGTGATTGCTTTTGGTCACTAACTGGGCGATAGAGTGGGGGAGGTAGGATGGTAGCAAAACTGGTACGTTTGGATGCAGTGGGAGCGCTCTTAATAACATGGGTTTTTGTGTGTCGCTGTTGTTCTTGCTTAGTTTTGTTCTGAAGCTTAGTATGTGAGGTTGTTGATTTTTCGACAGCATTGCATCACGCTGTTTCGGCGTTTAAATATTCGTATAAACAACAAAAACAACAACAACAGCAGCAAGCAGCAGCAGCAGCAACAACACGACAACGTGTGTGCACGAAAAAAAAAAAGAAGAAGAGAAAAAAAAAAGACTAGAGGAGAGGCAGACACAGTGTGGGGGATTGGGGGAGTAAAGGAGACGGTGTTGGGGTGGAGAGGGAAGGGCGAGGTAGCAAGGGAGGAAAGAGAACTAATCGGCAAAGCAGGCAGACAGACAGGTAGATGAACAGTGTAGTCTAGAGCACACACACGGCGCTACATCAAAAGCCGACCACATTCGCACCATCATACAGTCGTGTCTGCCATGAGGCGATGATCGGTAGCCCAAAGGTGGCGGAACGAGGGTAATGAGGACGAACGGAGGGGGGGGGGGGGGGGGGGGGGGGGGGCGAGTGGTGGTGGTGGTGGTGGTGGTGACCGTGGTGGGGATGGCTGAGAGTGTGTCTGGGGGAGGGGGGAGGGGGAGAACGGGGTGAGGTGGTAGAACAGTCTGACATTGAATGTAGAGAATGTCATGAGGGGTGCATAGGCAACTTTAATCATCAAAAGGGGGGGGGGGGGGGGGGGGGGGGGGGGGGGGGG
>JADBJO010032776.1:5000-15337 GCA_016801955.1 Conus betulinus
GGCTTTTTGAAAGATATCTGGCCCGCACTGGCGCCCAGGCAGTGCTCGCTCTGTGATGCTAATGGTCTTCGCCAGATCTAAATCCAAATCATCCTTTTTTTTGCTACTTGGGCACGGTAATGTTATCGGGGGGGAAAACGAAGAGAATAGAATCTCCATGAAACGAAATAAAATCTGGACGAAGCGTGCATCTGGTCGAAAAACTCTCCACGCAAGCAATTGCGCGCGCGCGTGTGTGTATGCGTGCATCTGTGTGGTGTGTGTGTGTGTGTGTGAGAGAGAGAGAGAGAGAGAGAGAGAGAGAGAGAGAGAGAGAGAGAAGAAGAAGAAGAAGAAGAGTTGGCAGCTCAAGCCTGTTCTCCGGGCTGGATTAATGCTCTTTACGTCTATGGACATTTGAAGAATATAAAGAACTCGAAAACAAAATATTGAAAACGGCAAAGTAAAACGCGGATCACATGATCAAGTAAATGGGAAACGATTGCGCCATCGTCCCTAACTTTTCCCCTCCTCATCCCTCTCCAGCTCCACACACACACCACACACACACACACACACACACAAAACCGTAACGACTAATTACAACAGCAGCAGCAACGTTCACGAACCGCAACCAACCCACTGCACTTTCGAACACGTCATATCAAATATAAACCATCTCCACCAGCCAATCATAGGACAAGAGCAGTATCCTAACCAGCCCTCACTCACCCCAGCCAATCAGATAGAAGAGGACAAAGGGAGCCTCTGAGCTGAAGACGGAGATGGCCAAGCGGTTGTGAAGAAGAGGCCTTCCACGAACATCCAGGCAAAGTTGGCAGCCACCATGTAGTTTGTCTAAGGCCTTCAGCATTTTCGGCACAGCCATTGCTACACCATGCAAGACACTTCATCTCGTTTTACGTCCCAAGGTGATTTCTACGTCAACTGTCATCATTCAAAGTGATGATTTGTGTTTTACTCTTCTTTGTTTTCTATTTTTAATTAAAAAAAACATTTGTGTACCTGACAAATTAAAGTCAACCTGTACAAGGAAAAAACACAGCTATGATCAATACGCAAAGACCAGATTCGATTCAACATTGGTTCAAGAATAAACTCAATATCATACTACATTACTTACGTTTTATTTAGTACAATGATAATATTTCATGCTATGGAGCCTACATAGCAATACAGTCTTAAGTAATCACAGAATTGAAACCCAACCTGATGCAAGTGTAAGTTTATAAAACATTGTATATCCAAAATGAAGCGATTCTTGTGTGCTATCCACAGAATATTATATCTTACTCTTTATAAACAGAACAAGCATTATTACATACCACATACGCATTAACCAATTACATTAACGCACAGCAAAAAAAACAAAAAACAAGAAAAAACAAAAAAAGAAAAAAAAGCCAGATATATCAAATACACTCATGAAGCAAGTTCACTTCCCTATAGGAATGGGTTTGGGCTTGGTTGATACAAAACTCAACATTGTTATGCACTTATTCAAATAATGTTACCCCATTAGTTGGAAAAAGTGATGCGCGCATATAATGAATATTCTTAAATATTAGAATAAACAACATAAGTACCCACCCCCCCCCCCCCACCCCCGCAGAAAGCAACAGCGACAGTATTTACAAACATCAAACAAAGTCATGTATCATGTCACATAGTGTCCTCATAGATACATCATGACATTAGAGAAAATACGTTACACAAACATATTTCAGTCATATTGTTCCCATTTGATTCCCAAGGTCGCGGACAACATGCAAAACAAAGGGAATTATATTCTATGGATTATTAACATTATTCTTGTATTAATGTTATATATGGAAACCATTTTTTGTCCCGTATTCTGCATAGTTCATCTCCATCGAGTACATATGTTTCTCAATTTTATGTCTGTAACATAGTTCCTTTAGAAACATTATTAGGTTAGGTTTCATCTTATTAATTCTACATTGTATATGATAAATATTTTCCATTAAAATGATTAAGTCTAGCATATCATCTGTTTTTGTTTTCTCATCAGTGCCAAACAATATAAGCTCTACATTAAATGACAATCTTTCACAGTGTGAACACTTACTTTTTAGAATATTTTCAAGTTCTTTCCAGAAAGTATGTGCAAATTCACATTCCCACAAGTAGTGACTAATGAATCTTTCTCTCGTACAGAAAATACACATGTCACTATCCACAACCTGCATTCTTTTCAAAATACTGTTAGTTACCAGAATTCTGGACATATTTTAAGCTGGAACCATTTCAGTTTTATTTCTTTTATTTTCTAATTCTTTTTAGTACGTCTGTCCAATTAATAGATATATTAAGGCTCTGTTCCCATTTCATAAAGAGATCTGATATTTAAAACTTCAATGTCTTCTATCATAACATCATAGTGAATGCGCGCCCCCTGTAGTGGCGCTACGAATTTTTTCGTAACGCTAATGTTCTGTCATTACTGATATTACGGTCGAGTTTCGATTAACATTTTCTTCTCATATTCTTTTATTGATTGTACGCAACTTATATAATTTAGAAATTGACCTCCGATCCCAGCTTTCTCTGACAGGGGCTGATGCTTATAAAGTTACCATTGTCATCAATTAAATGTTTACCCAAAAACATATTGTTCTGCATCCATTTCTTGTGAAACGAACTGGTTTATTTCCCACTTTGAACTTTCGTTACAAACAAATAGGTTCAGTAGCTATCTTTGTTATTTTTTTAGTTCTGCACGGGTTGCAAAAAAAAAAAAAAATTATATGCCTGAGAAAACTTCTCTCCAAAATGTTTTTAGTTTGCTTTGTACGAAATCTATCTGGGTCCAATGAAATCAGGGCATCGATTTACAATTTTTGCACTAATACGTTCCTAATCCAGGCGATTTTTTAAGGATCACACACAACATACTAGTCTTATCTCTCATAGACTGAGAATATACAGTAACCTGTCTGCACACAAAATAGATAATGTACACATAGCAAACACAAGCTTACAAATTAAACCAAACACACACACACACACACACACACACACACACACACACACACACAAACACACACACACAAACATGCGCGCGCGCCGCGCGCGCGCACGAAAGCCACCGCACACACACACACCACACGGGACACGCACACACCACACAACACGACACAAAACACACACACACACACACACAACACCCACACACACCCTTTAACTCCGAACTAATGATGCATATGTAACTAGAACTATTCTTCAGATTTATGTTAATCACGCACATTTCATAGACTTTTAACATGTATAAAAGGGATCGAACAGCTTTATAACATATACAGAATAAGCACGCGACCTATGAGCACTCTTCCATATAAGACATAGAATAGAAACTTTCACACAGAGACAAAACGATGCATACACATAATATAAGAAGACACATTACCTGCAGAATGAATACCTACTCGCAGAAACAAAAATGATGCACCCAGCATACCAAACATACTTCAGTATTATTATAGTCAACGCAAATTACTAAATAAAACGTTTAGATGCAACAAACTGACCGTTCGTTTTCCCATTCAACGATGTCAAATTCATGAAATTCTTCAAACAAATATTTTAGATACTCTTGCGGGGGGGTGGGGGGGGAGGAGGGGGGAGAGGGGGGGGTGAGGGGGGGGATTACCCTCAACTGTTGATTTCAGCCCAGCCCAAAATGACGATTTCTGACACACTGCTCTGAAGTTATTTTGCTCACAGCTTTTACCGAAATAAGCTGGAAACTCATGCACCTGATCTGGCGTTTTCAGAGGCTCTCTTCATTAAGAAAGTCCACAGGTTTACAAAATCAGCGGGCGGTCCAGTAAATGAATCAACCGATCTTCATACCGTGCGCTAAGACACCATGTGTCAGAGGCAGCAGTTTTCAGAGCTGTACGTGCAAAAACAGCTACTGGAATATCCCATAGCAGCTCCTGCAAGCGATCAAACAGAAAACATCACAACTTGAAATGTTTGACCAAAAGCTGCTATCAATAATTTTTACGTGATTTCAGATCCGTGACCAGCATGCGCTGTATACAAACTGATTGTTAAATCTCCTGGTTTTTATTGTTCCGGGAACTTAAGAGAGTGAGAATACCGTTCCGTATATCCTGAAATCAGAGGCCATTACTTGTCAAAGAGAGCGAAGTTTCTTACAACAAGGGCTTAAGCGCGCCGTGAAGGAAACGAATTTGGACTGCGGTAGAGAAATGTGTTAATGTCTGAAAAGCAGTAGCGCCCTCACCTTGCACATATTATGTTCAAACTGGTTCAAGGACGTTAAAGTGGTCAGAGTACTAATTGTCTTGTGACAGATGGCACCTTAGGTATTAGTAGGACCCCTCCTGAATTCGAATCTTCCAGATAGCGAAAGGGAGACAAATTTGGTCCCCTAGGACTGTTCGGAACATCAACTGAGTGTAAAGGCTCAGTCAGCTGATATTGCTTTAGTAACCCAGACCTTGAAGAAACAGGAGTCCTGCACTTATTCAGTCGGTATTGCCGTCGGGCACTGTGTTGATGTATTTGTCAGGCTAGCGAATGCTTGTGGAGCTTTGGGGACGGCGTCGTTGTCGTGTAGCTTTCTATAGATATTAATTACTGTGTGAAAATGATCCCCCGAAGTCGTCGGGAATTTTCGATGACGTCCATTTGGTTGTGAAGTGGTTGTTGTTTGCTCAGCTCTTCTGTAGGGATATGTGTAAAGGCTGTGTGTGTGGAAGGATGTAGCTAGAGGGGAATTCATTGCGCATGGGAACAAGGTGGTGGAGAAGCAACATGGACAAGGGGAATGCCCCAAAAGGATATCCTTTGTGTTTCCATCCCTGTATAAACTGACAAGACAACACAACTGGAAAGAAGAGATAGAAGAGTGGAGCATGGCAGAGCAGGGTTTCGAAAAGACAAAACGTGCTCTGGGCGACCAGAATAGCAGTAGCAGCAACGTCTAAAAAGCGTATTAGACAGCTGTGAAAGAAAGAGATACTGACCTTCGAAACCCAGACGTGGGGCAAAAGACAACAAAAAAAAGACAACAAAAAAAAAAAAAAACAAAAAAAAAGATTTCTACGTCGTCCCCTAGAGACGACTACGGAGAGAACCAGTTTCTGGAACTTGGTGTCCGAAGACCAAAGGGCGTCACTGTCCACCAAGTGCTGAAAAAAAATTGAAGTGGGACTTGTTCGAGAACTGTGGTGTGTGTGTGTGTGTGTGTGGTGTGTATGTGTGTGTGTGTGTGTGTGTGTGTGTGTGTGTGTTGTGTGTGTGTGTGTGTGTACGTGTGTGTGTGTGTGGTGTGTGGTGTGGGTGTTTGTGTGTGGTGTGTGTTGTGGTGTGTGAGAGAGAGAGAGAGAGAGAGCGGAGATCTAGAGAGAGAGAGAGAAGAGAGAGAGAGAACCTGGCCGGTGAAAAGCCTTTTTTTCAGTACGAAGCCGTTTTTGTTCTCCTTTTGTTCTTCCGTTGTTTGATTCTAGTTTCCTCTTTCTGTATTTCTCTGGACGTTTCATTTGTAATTATAAGTAGAGAAGAAAAACTGTATTTCTTGTTCTCAGTCATGTTAGGAGAGAAGCGAATGCGTAACATCCCATTGTCCCAGAGAGAGAGGGTTCCCATGTATGATGGGTGCATGTGATGAAGGAGGGCGCATGATATGTGTGTATGAGTGTGGGACATCACCTTGGTGTGCTAAACCTAATGCATCAACTTAGTACACCTTACTTTAAGCATATCATCACGATTTTCCACGTCCTGGAGAGTACTAACTGATGGTGGTGTATAAGGAAAAGTAAAGGCTGTAATACAATTTAAACACTTTTTCTTTTGTAACCTCTAGTCATCATAGACGGCTTTCAACACTTTAATCGTATTCAGTGTTCAGTGTTGTTTTCAAACGGGGAGTAGAGAAATCGGAGACGTGTGGTGGTTTCCCACTTCGTGATTTGCCTCTGTCCCTTTCTTCGTGTATATCAATGTGTGTGTCAGCAGCGCAGATTACTGTCATCAGTAAATCTTCTCGCCCGTTGATAACAGAAAAATAAACCATACCCGTTTGGACTAACTGGACTAAACTACTTTTATCACTAAAGCACACACCACACACACACACAACACACACAACACCACACACACACCACCACACACACACCATATATATATATACATTCTTATTCATAACACATTTTTCTTAATTTCATGTTCCCATTTTCTTCACCTTCAATCCTCCCCATCCCACCCCCCACCTCCCTTCTTTATCTTATCTTATTTGATATATTTATTTTTTTTGTTTTATGTAAAAAGTTCAAATCTTTGCCAGGTCATTTACTATAATGACGGAAGAATTGTTAGCCTGCACCCCTTGTTTTCCCCCCACTACTTAATTGTTCGGCATTATATTGTTTGGTCAATCAGTGGGAGACTGCATCTCTTTAGGAGATCCAAGTAAAGGCTGTCTGCACAATTCTTAGCCGCTGACAATGCTTGGGTTATTGAACTGCGGGAGCTGACCACTCACACACTGTTCCGTATCTTTTGATCTCCCTTGCATCCTTGAATGGATCCTCAGGCATTGTAGGCTCAATGATTGTCCCCTACACGTGCTGTTTGCATAATATATTAGGTTTTTTCAGCAAACTTTCTCCTCTCCACATTTTCGTGTTTGTTTCATTTCCTACCCTTCACTGGCTGCTTTAGGGGGTGCTGTTGGATTCTTTTTCGAGCCCTGGTGATAGGAACACCACAGAGTTTATGGACTGTGGGTATGTCTCTATTTGGCGTCATTAAGAGCACAGATACAATCAGCCGTGTTTTCCTTAATAAGTCCGATCCAGCGGACGGAAAGCTTAGGAGCAGGCAACACTAATAGATCAGCTTAGAAGCAAGCAAGCTTAGGAGCAGGCAAGCTCAGGAGCAGGCTATACTAATGTGATCAGCTTAGGAACAGGCAATACTGATAGATCTGCTTTCGTTTAGGAGCAAGCAACACCAACAGATCAGCTTAAAAGCAGGCAAGCTTAGGAGCAGGCAATACTGATAGATCTGCTTTCGTTCGGAATTGCGATGGTCCCGTCATGCAACTAACAAAAGGGGTCTTTACTATTCCTAATTTCATGTTCCCATTTTGTTCACCCCCCCGCGCCGCCCCCCCCCCCCCCCCCCTTTTTTTTTAATTTAGAAGTTCAAGTCACTTACTATAACGACGGAAGAATTGTTAGCGTACACTTGTATTCACTCACTACTTAATTGCTTTATATATATATATGTGTGTTAAAAATTTGATTAAAATGTGAACATTAAAATCTACAACGTTATTTCGTGCTGGTGCAGTCGTCAGAGTATACACACACGCATATATAATGTATGTATATAAATCACATGGCATACTCTTCCAGGTGAAATGCTTTTCTCAGGCTCATGTATTTTAAGCAATAGTAATGCTCAACGAGCTTCCTGTTAAAAGTATATCACAATACAATACCTGAACACAATTGCATAAACACCGCTGACTGACAGCTCCGCCGATGGGCAACATATAGAACGCCTATAATTGAGATCTGCCCCGCTTACTCGTTTTATGTCGGCGATATTTTCAAATGTTAAAACGTTTGCGCCCCATGTATTCAGGACTAGAAGAAGTCGATCTAAAAGGTATCATCCGGATAAGGATACAAAACGGGGTTGTCAAAATCACCTGCTTTTTTTGGTTGCCCAACGAGCCGTAATCACGTATCCGTCACCAGTGCCGCTCATTGGCTACTGATAAGAAATGCAAAAGAAATTATCTAGCCAGACCAGAATGCATGGTGAAATGAGTTAAAGCGTGACTTTACTTCAAAACCTTTTTTTGTACACAAGTAAATTGGATGGTAAACAGAAACGCTCTTTTCTGCTGCACGCTTTTGTTGACATGAAAAAATTTTTTTTTTTTGTTCCGTTGACACAATATTTTCAAAAACAAGTGATATCTAGCGAACGTCTCTTCCCTGAATTTAGTATTTTCAATGGACAACATTCCAGACGAACAGTTCTTACCACGTCTCGATAGGAGTGCTCACGTTGGCTGATGTAAGCGCTCGAAGGTGATGATGTGGATGATGAATCGGAAGATGAAGGAGAGGACCAGGTTTTTGTGGATGGAGATGCGGGCACACTGCCAAGGACCTGAGACACGTGAGAATGAAAACAGAAACGGTAGGGGTTGAGTGTGTCTATTTGTCTAGGCATACATGCAGGCACACGCAGATGGCGATAATTTTATACGCGAACAGATACATATATTAAACCCATACAGATCAATACATAATTGCACATACATATCACACAGTGCGCGCTTGCACATACACCACGCGCACGCGTGCGCGCGCACACACAACACACACACACACACCACACACACACACGCACCCATGCAGTGACGCATCTTCCTCATATTTGTCTGCAGAATAAGATATGTTGGAAAAGGAAATTCAGTGTTTTTACGCACGCACTCACATACACAGACACATAACGCTACACACAGACATAAGGACACACAGAGACACACAGAGACATACACATACATGGACACACACAACACACACACATACGCGTGCGCGCGCGCACACACACCCACACACCACACACACACACACACACACACACACACACAACGCGCGCGCGCGCGCACACACACACACCACACACACACACACACACACACACACAACACACACACAAACCCAGATACACATGTATTCACGCACTCGCGCATCTAAAAGAAGAACAGCAGCAAAAACTGCTGATGATGCTAAACGAAAAAAAATGCAGATATCGGTAACATAATGATGTGTATTAACATAGCACAAGCTTCCCTAGACAGAATATTTAAAGATGATGACAGACATTATCGCGTTGATGAAAAAAAATCACGCCAAAGACACAAACACTAGTCATTAAATCTTGTTTTGAAAAGTGATTTCTATCATTGCTTCCACTAAATCAACAACTCACACTACTGCCCGTTTTAACAATAACGATAACAAAAAAAAAAATGAAGATGGTAATGATGATGACTGTCACAAAAACTTCAATGACAGCCCACAGACATAATAAACATCGCCGACGAAAATGCTGATGAATAGAGCCACGACAAAGTCACATGATGCGGAAGGTGATGTAAGGAAGGTTTTGTCTCACTGACATAATGGCATGTATTTACCTGAAAGACGGTGAGAGATGACGAGTGAGATGACCAGGAAGAAGAGAGAGAGATGTGGCTGGCGATGAAGATAATGTTTGGTCAGCGTCTTGAACAGTTCCACCTGCAAGTACCACACCGTTCGCAAATGAACATGTAAAAGAAGCGAATAAAAGATATAAAAAAAAACCCCAAAGGAACGAATACTCAATGAGTATATGAATTAAGCGCAAGTCATAAATAATGTAAATAATGAAAATACTAGTAAATGCCAATAAAAAAAAAAAACATACTTTCACAGATAAATAAGTGAATGCATACAGAGGAAACTTACCAAATCGATCAATAAATAATCAAATTAAACTAATTAAATGACAAATAAATAATAAGTAACATTTGTTCTGTTACGGGTGCGTACACATGCGAATGTGTAACACACACACACACACCACACACACACACACACACACACACACCCACACCACGCAAGCGCATCTTTACATATATACATACAAATATATATATATATATTATATAATATATATATATATATATATGGTGTGTTGTGTGTGGTGTGTGTGTGGTGTGTGTGTGTGTGTGTGTGTGTGCGCGCGCGCGCGCATTTATTTTTGACTATATATAAGCGTTCAAGGATAACGAAAAAGACTCAAAACAAGGAATTGATTGTGTACCAATATTTCGACTTATTATCGGTTTTTCCATGCTTACATTGAATTTCATATGAACTATACTTCTGCACTGGGGGACGTCAAAAAGGTAACGCATTACGAAACCCCAGCTTAGTTTTAATAGACGCATTCTTCCAAATGTTCTAATAAAAATCGCACTATTATCTTGTATGTACCCTAGGGCGCATTTCCATTAAGCTTAAAGTCCAAAATGCAGCAAAGCACGTACATGTTGTCTAATATGCAATGGTCATGTTCTTCCATCTTATGATCGATACTAATTCTGTGCAATGAGTTGTTCACCATACTCTCAAACTAACATTGTGGGGGGGCGCTCCAAGTCAGACCTTAACTCGGGTCTTTAATCACTCTGGTGGTTTTCTTTGAATCAGATTTCTACCTCTTTTTAATGTGGTAACGTATTTATTAGTAAAATTACTAATAATTTC